>CM028334.1:35583852-35881352 GCA_016647705.1 Eucommia ulmoides | reverse complement strand
ATCATCTCTCTTTTTTGGTGGTTCGGTTTTGGACTTTGAAACAACCCCTTCATCTTTCCTTCCATTCGGCCTCCATGAAGTAGAGGAGCCCGAGTTTTGAAATGACCGAGTTCCCTTCCTTTTAAGTTGTCGTTCCACCTTTATTGCCATGTGCACCATGTCCTCTAACTCCACATAGTGTTGCAACTCCACTACGTTGGCAATCTCTCGATTCAGCCCATTCAAGAACCTTGCCATTGTGGCTTCTCTATCCTCCTCGATATTAGCCCGAATCATGGCGATCTCCATCTCCTTGAAGTAATCATCAACGCTCCGATAGCCTTGAGTAAGACTTTGTAACTTCTGGTACAAGTCCCTATAGTAGTGACTAGGGACAAACCTCCTCCTCATGATGGCCTTCATTTCCGCCCACGACTCGATTGGCCTCTCATGGTTTCTCCTTCTGTTCATCACAAGTTGATCCCACCATATTATAGCATAATCAACAAATTCAATTACAGCAAGTTTTACCTTTTTCTCCTCGGAGTAATTGTGGCACTCAAAAATCAACTCCACCTTTTTCTCCCACTCCAAGTAAGCTTCAGGGTCATTTTTTCCTTGGAACGACGGTATCTTCATTTTTATGTTCCCAAGGTTTCGATCAACCCCATCTCGCCATCTTGGATCTCTGCGGAAAACTCTACCACGCCTTTCTGCCCTTGGCACGAACCAACCCTCACCGTTCAATGAAGATTGCTCTTCATCATTTTCGAACTCATCCTCGTGGTCACTATCAGAATTTTCCACGTGGGCACGCCTTTCTTGCCTTCTTCTAGCATTTGGGACTCCTTGGGGCTGCCCCTCACACCAAGCGGCAATAGCAGCGTCTTGCTTATCCATCCGATCCCGCATTTCATTAAACACCACATTTATGCGTTCAAATTGTTGTTGCATAGCCTGCAACATGGTGGTCGTCACTTCCCCTCCTTCATTGTTTGATGTGTTACCCCTGGAAGACATATCTTGAAAATAGAAATATTAGAGAATAAGTCCTCACACACTCCCTCACGTGTTTGCACTCAAAGTATGTCACTCACACTCTCTTACCTTTTTTCACTCGTAGCTTCCTCTTTTAGTTCTTTATTGAACTTAACCTATCTCAATCAGAATTTCTTGCAACAATCCGAACTCTGTGATTCACTTCACTAAGAATGAAATTTAGGAAAGAAAACAAAACGAACAAGGACAACACAAAGGATAAGTTATGGAATCGATCAAGAAGAATATGCTCTCTTTTTGGCTGCAGGATTTTCGTTTTTTTTTTTTTTTTTTTTTTTTTTGTTTTGTTTCTGTTTCTGTTTTTTTTTTTTTTTTTTTTTTTTGGCTGCAGGATTTTCGTTTTTTTTTTTTTTTTTTTTTTTTTTTTAATGATGATGACAATAACCTAAAATAATATCTAACAAATTTGAAGACTTTAAACAAGATCTGAACAGATTTGAAAACTTAACAAGATCTGAACAGAATTGAAGCTTTAAACGAGATTTGAACAGAATTGAAGACTTAAACAAGATCTGAATAGTATTGAAGATGAAATAAAAGAAACTAATTAATGAAAAACAAGGATAGATCAAACCTGATTTTAGAACCGTGCTCTGATTACCAAATGATGCGAACCTCACCAAGAATTAGTGAGACCCGAAACCAATTTATGGTGTCTTTGCTAGGATCAATCTAAAATCTGGATTTATAAATGAAAAAGAAAGAAAAATACAGAATATTTGATAGAAACCTTGACCCAACGTTTATGAATGAAACGCGAACCAAAGGTATAAAATAACAAACCTCGACCCAAAGATTATAATGGAATCACGAACCGAAGTTATAGAGTTTGAACGCCACAAGAAATTCTTGATAAGTTCAAAGAAAAGTTCTATGAAGAACTCAAGAGAAAACTCTCTCAATCTGATATATTATTCAAGTGATGTCTTTTTACCATGGAATACAACTCTCTTAAATAGGCAACCAACACAAAGGAGAGCCTAGGCTAGTGGGTGGTCAAGCACACCCTACCTTACATAGGGGGCGGTCTTTCACACCTAGGGTTGTCCTTTTCACACAATAAGTCTTCAACTTTAGCACACCCTACTATAGATAGTGGGTGGCCTTTCACACCTAGGGGGAGGCTACAAGAACAAAAGTCCTAGATGCCTTTCAAACTTATTACAATATCAATACTAGAAAATAAAAATACTAATTGGCATTGATGTCTTACAAAATGATATAAACTAAAATAAATAAGTAGAATTTCGTGGGTCTCATGTTTTGGCCCATTTAAGTTCATGACTAAGCCCATTTGCTTGCCTTTATGAGATGGATTAGGCCTTGATTTCCATTTGGGCCTAACTTGGGCATTATGACTTTAGATTCAACCCATATATCTTGAATTAGCCCATTAAGTGCTTCTTTGATCTTCTTGGATCTTGCCCTCGTAATAGGCCCAATTGGAACATGCAGCGGATCCTTTGTTGGTGCACGTTGGTTCTCATCACACATTGAAATGTATTCAGGTAAATGCTTTGTTTTCTCCCAATTGAGTCTCAAATGCTTTGATTTTGATCCCAATACATGAGGATCTTCCCAAGTACTATATTCAGTAGATATCACTCAGTTTCAGTATATATCCACTGAATATGTGTCAGCTTCAGAAGATATCTACTGAACCGTTTTGATGAGGCTGTTTTGGCACGAAATATGCTGTGTATATGTATCCACATAGAAATGTATTCTGGTAAATGCTTTATTTTCTCCCAATTGAGTCTCAAATGCTTTGATTTTGATCCCAATACATGATGATCTTCCCAAGTACTATATTCAGTAGATATCACTCAGTTTCAGTAGATATCCACTGAATATGTGTCAGCTTCAGAAGATATCTACTGAACCATTTTGATGAGGCTGTTTTGGCACCAAATATGTTGTGTATGTGTATCCACATAAAAATGTATTATGGTAAAGGCTTTGTTTTCTCCCAATTGTGTCTCAAATGCTTTGATTTGATCCCAATACATGAGGATGTTCCCAAGTACTATATTCAGAAGATATCACTCAGTTTCAGTAGATATCCACTGAATAAGTGTCAACTTCAGTAAATATCTACTGAAATGTTTCAAACAGGCTGTTTTGGCACCAAATATGTTGTGTATGTGTATCCACAAAGAAATGTATTCTGCTAAATGCTTTCTTTTCTTCAATTGAGTCTCAAATGCTTTGATTTGATCCCAAGACATGGGGATCTTCCCAAGTACTATATTAAGTAGATATCACTCAGTTTCAGTAGATATCCACTGAATAAGTGTCAGCTTCAATAGATATCTACTAAACTGTTTCGAACAGGCTGTTTTGGCACCAAATATGTTGTTTATGTGTATCCCCATAGAAATGTATTCTGGTAAATGCTTTGTATTCTCCCAATTAAGTCTCAAATGCTTGGATTTTGATCCCAATACATGAGGATCTTCCCAAGTACTATATTCAGTAGATATCACTTAGTTTCAGTAGATATCCACTGAATATGTGTCAGCTTCAGTAGATATCTACTGAACTGTTTTGATGAGGCTGTTTTGGCACCAAATATGTTGTTTATGTGTATCCACATAGAAATGTATTATGGTAAATGCTTTGTTTTCTCCCAATTGAGTCTCAAATGCTTTGATTTGATCCCAATACATGAGGATCTTCCCAAGTATTATATTGAATAGATATCACTGAGTTTCCGCAGATATCCATTGAATAAGTGTCTGCTTCAGGAGATATCTACTGAACTGTTTTGATGAGGCTGTTTTGGCACCAAATATGTTGTTTATGTGTTTCCACATAGAAATGTATTCAGGTAAATGCTTTGTTTTCTCTCAATTGAGTCTCAAATGCTTTGATTTTGATCCCAATACATGAGGATCTTCCCAAGTACTATATTCAGTAGATATCACTCAGTTTCAGTAGATATCCGCTGAATAAGTGTCAACTTCAGTAGATATCTACTGAAATGTTTCAAACAGGCTGTTTTGGCACCAAATATGTTGTGTACGTGTATCCACATAGAAATGTATTCTGCTAAATGCTTTGTTTTCTTCAATTGAGTCTCAAATGCTTTGATTTGATCCCAAGACATGAGGATCTTCCCAAGTACTATATTAAGTAGATATCACTCAGTTTCAGTAGATATCCACTGAATAAGTGTTAGCTTCAAAAGATATTTACTAAACTGTTTCGAACAGGCTGTTTTGGCACCAAATATGTTGTTTATGCGTATCCACATAGAAATGTATTCAGCTAAATGATTTGTTTTCTCCAATTAAGTCTCAAATGCTTTGATTTGATCGCAATACATGAGGATCTTCCCAAGTACTATATTCAAAAGATATCACTCAGTTTCAGTAGATATCCACTGAATATGTGTCACCTTCAGAAGATATCTACTGAACCGTTTTGATGAGGCTCTTTTGGCA
The DNA here is from genome assembly GCA_016647705.1 of Eucommia ulmoides. Lineage (NCBI taxonomy): Eukaryota > Viridiplantae > Streptophyta > Magnoliopsida > Garryales > Eucommiaceae > Eucommia > Eucommia ulmoides. Next base: position 35,876,868 of record CM028334.1, on the reverse strand, counting down.
CCAAATATGTTGTGTATGTGTATCCACATAAAAATGTATTATGGTAAAGGCTTTGTTTTCTCCCAATTGTGTCTCGAATGCTTTGATTTGATCCCAATGCATGAGGATCTTCCCAAGTACTATATTCAGTTGATATCACTCAGTTTCAGTAGATATCCACTGAATAAGTGTTAGCTTCAAAAGATATTTACTAAACTGTTTCGAACAGGCTGTTTTGGCACCAAATATGTTGTTTATGTGTATCCCCATAGAAATGTATTCTGGTAAATGCTTTGTTTTCTCCCAATTGAGTCTCAAATGCTTTGATTTTGATCCCAATACATGAGGATCTTCCCAAGTACTATATTCAGTAGATATCACTTAGTTTCAGTAGATATCCACTGAATATGTGTCAGCTTCAGTAGATATCTACTGAACCGTTTTGATGAGGCTGTTTTGGCACCAAATATGTTGTGTATGTGTATCCACATAAAAATGTATTATGGTAAAGGCTTTGTTTTCTCCCAATGTTGTCTCGAATGCTTTGATTTGATCCCAATACATGAGGATCTTCCCAAGTACTATATTCAGTTGATATCACTCAGTTTCAGAAGATATCCACTGAATAAGTGTCAGCTTCAATAGATATCTACTAAACTGTTTCGAACAGGCTGTTTTGGCACCAAAATGTTGTTTATGTGTATCCCCATAGAAATGTATTCTGGTAAATGCTTTGTTTTCTCCCAATTGAGTCTCAAATGCTTTGATTTTGATCCTAATACATGAGGATCTTCCCAAGTACTATATTCAGTAGATATCACTTAGTTTCAGTAGATATCCACTGAATATGTGTCAGCTTCAGTAGATATCTACTGAACTGTTTTGATGAGGCTGTTTTGGCACCAAATATGCTGTTTATGTGTATCCACATAGAAATGTATTATGGTAAATGCTTTGTTTTCTCCCAATTGAGTCTCAAATGCTTTGATTTGATCCCAAAACATGAGGATCTTCCCAAGTATTATATTCAATAGATATCACGGAGTTTCAGTAGATATCCATTGAATAAGTGTCTGCTTCAGGAGATATCTACTGAACTGTTTTGATGAGGCTGTTTTGGCACCAAATATGTTGTTTATGTGTATTCACATAGAAAAGTATTATGGTAAATGCTTTGTTTTCTCCCAATTGACTCTCAAATGCTTTGATTTGATCGCAATACATGAGGATCTTCCCAAGTACTATATTCAAAAGATATCACTCAGTTTCAGTAGATATCCACTGAATTTGTGTTAGCTTCAGAAGATATGTACTGAACCGTTTTGATGAGGCTGTTTTGGCACGAAATATGCTGTGTATATGTATCCACATAGAAATGTATTCTGGTAAAGGCTTTGCTTTCTCCCAATTGCGTCTCAAATGCTTTGAATTGATCCCAATACATGAGGATCTTCCCAAGTACTATATTCAGTAGATATCACTCAGTTTCAGTTGATATCCACTGAATATGTGTCAACTTCAGTAGATATCTAATGAACTGTTTTGATGAGGTTGTTTTGGCACCAAATATGCTATTTATGTGTATTCACATAGAAAAGTATTATGGTAACTGCTTTGTTTTCTCCCAATTGAGTCTCAAATGCTTTGATTTGATCGCAATACATGAGGATCTTCCCAAGTACTATATTCAAAAGATATCACTCAGTTTCAGTAGATATCCACTGAATATGTGTCAGCTTTAGAAGATATCTACTGAACCGTTTTGATGAGGCTGTTTTGGCACCAAATATGTTGTGTATGTGTATCCACATAAAAATGTATTATGGTAAAGGCTTTGTTTTCTCCCAATTGTGTCTCAAATGCTTTGAATTGATCCCAATACATGAGGATCTTCCCAAGTACTATATTCAGTAGATATCACTCAGTTTCAGTTGATATCCACTGAATAAGTGTCAACTTCAGTAGATACCTACTGAAATGTTTCAAACAGGCTGTTTTGGCACCAAATATGTTGTGTATGTGTAGCCACAAAGAAATGTATTCTGCTAAATGCTTTGTTTTCTTCAATTGAGTCTCAAATGCTTTGATTTGATCCCAAGACATGAGGATCTTCCCAAGTACTATATTAAGTAGATATCACTCAGTTTCAGTAGATATCCACTGAATAAGTGTCAGCTTCAGTAGATATCTACTAAACTGTTTCGAACAGGCTGTTTTGGCACCAAATATGTTGTTTATGTGTATCCCCATAGAAATGTATTCTGGTAAATGCTTTGTTTTCAACCAATTGAGTCTCAAATGCTTTGATTTTGATCCCAATACATGAGGATCTTCCCAAGTACTATATTGAGTAGATATCCACTGAATATATGTCAGCTTCAGTAGATATCTACTGAACTGTTTTGATGAGGCTGTTTTGGCACCAAATATGCTGTTTATGTGTATCCACATAGAAATGTATTATGCTAAATGCTTTGTTTTCTCCCAATTGAGTCTCAAATGCTTTGATTTGATCCCAATACATGAGGATCTTCCCAAGTATTATATTGAATAGATATCACTGAGTTTCAGCAGATATCCATTGAATAAGTGTCTGCTTCAGGAGATATCTACTGAACTGTTTTGATGAGGCTGTTTTGGCACCAAATATGTTGTTTATGTGTTTCCACATAGAAATGTATTCTGGTAAATGCTTTGTTTTCTCCTAATTGAGTCTCAAATGCTTTGATTTTGATCCCAATACATGAGGATCTTCCCAAGTACTATATTCAGTAGATATCACTTAGTTTCAGTAGATATCCACTGAATATATGTCAGCTTCAGTAGATATCTTCTGAACTGTTTTGATGAGGCTGTTTTGGCACCAAATATGTTGTTTATGTGTATCCACATAGAAATGTATTATGCTAAATGCTTTGTTTTCTCCCAATTGAGTCTCAAATGCTTTGATTTGATCCCAATACATGAGGATCTTCCCAAGTATTATATTGAATAGATATCACTGAGTTTCAGCAGATATCCATTGAATAAGTGTCTGCTTCAGGAGATATCTACTGAACTGTTTTGATGAGGCTGTTTTTGCACCAAATATGTTGTTTATGTGTTTTCACATAGAAATGTATTCTGGTAAATGCTTTGTTTTCTCCCAATTGAGTCTCAAATGCTTTGATTTTGATCCCAATACATGAGGATCTTCCCAAGTACTATATTCAGTAGATATCACTCAGTTTCAGTAGATATCCACTGAATAAGTGTTAGCTTCGAAAGATATTTACTAAACTGTTTCGAACAGGCTGTTTTGGCACCAAATATGTTGTTTATGCGTATCCACATAGAAATGTATTCAGCTAAATGATTTGTTTTCTCCAATTAAGTCTCAAATGCTTTGATTTGATCGCAATACATGAGGATCTTCCCAAGTACTATATTCAAAAGATATCACTCAGTTTCAGTAGATATCCACTGAATATGTGTCACCTTCAGAAGATATCTACTGAACCGTTTTGATGAGGCTGTTTTGGCACCAAATATGTTGTGTATGTGTATCCACATAAAAATGTATTATGGTAAAGGCTTTGTTTTCTCCCAATTGTGTCTCGAATGCTTTGATTTGATCCCAATGCATGAGGATCTTCCCGAGTACTATATTCAGTTGATATCACTCAGTTTCAGTAGATATCCACTGAATAAGTGTCAGCTTCAATAGATATCTACTAAACTGTTTCGAACAGGCTGTTTTGGCACCAAATATGTTGTTTATGTGTATCCCCATAGAAATGTATTCTGGTAAATGCTTTGTTTTCACCCAATTGAGTCTCAAATGCTTTGATTTTGATCCCAATACATGAGGATCTTCCCAAGTACTATATTCAGTAGATATCACTTAGTTTCAGTAGATATCCACTGAATATGTGTCAGCTTCAGTAGATATCTACTGAACCGTTTTGATGAGGCTGTTTTGGCACCAAATATGTTGTGTATGTGTATCCACATAAAAATGTATTATGGTAAAGGCTTTGTTTTCTCCCAATGTTGTCTCGAATGCTTTGATTTGATCCCAATACATGAGGATCTTCCCAAGTACTATATTCAGTTGATATCACTCAGTTTCAGAAGATATCCACTGAATAAGTGTCAGCTTCAATAGATATCTACTAAACTGTTTCGAACAGGCTGTTTTGGCACCAAAATGTTGTTTATGTGTATCCCCATAGAAATGTATTCTGGTAAATGCTTTGTTTTCTCCCAATTGAGTCTCAAATGCTTTGATTTTGATCCTAATACATGAGGATCTTCCCAAGTACTATATTCAGTAGATATCACTTAGTTTCAGTAGATATCCACTGAATATGTGTCAGCTTCAGTAGATATCTACTGAACTGTTTTGATGAGGCTGTTTTGGCACCAAATATGCTGTTTATGTGTATCCACATAGAAATGTATTATGGTAAATGCTTTGTTTTCTCCCAATTGAGTCTCAAATGCTTTGATTTGATCCCAAAACATGAGGATCTTCCCAAGTATTATATTCAATAGATATCACGGAGTTTCAGTAGATATCCATTGAATAAGTGTCTGCTTCAGGAGATATCTACTGAACTGTTTTGATGAGGCTGTTTTGGCACCAAATATGTTGTTTATGTGTATTCACATAGAAAAGTATTATGGTAAATGCTTTGTTTTCTCCCAATTGAGTCTCAAATGCTTTGATTTGATCGCAATACATGAGGATCTTCCCAAGTACTATATTCAAAAGATATCACTCAGTTTCAGTAGATATCCACTGAATTTGTGTTAGCTTCAGAAGATATGTACTGAACCGTTTTGATGAGGCTGTTTTGGCACGAAATATGCTGTGTATATGTATCCACATAGAAATGTATTCTGGTAAAGGCTTTGCTTTCTCCCAATTGTGTCTCAAATGCTTTGAATTGATCCCAATACATGAGGATCTTCCCAAGTACTATATTCAGTAGATATCACTCAGTTTCAGTTGATATCCACTGAATATGTGTCAACTTCAGTAGATATCTAATGAACTGTTTTGATGAGGTTGTTTTGGCACCAAATATGCTATTTATGTGTATTCACATAGAAAAGTATTATGGTAACTGCTTTGTTTTCTCCCAATTGAGTCTCAAATGCTTTGATTTGATCGCAATACATGAGGATCTTCCCAAGTACTATATTCAAAAGATATCACTCAGTTTCAGTAGATATCCACTGAATATGTGTCAGCTTTAGAAGATATCTACTGAACCGTTTTGATGAGGCTGTTTTGGCACCAAATATGTTGTGTATGTGTATCCACATAAAAATGTATTATGGTAAAGGCTTTGTTTTCTCCCAATTGTGTCTCAAATGCTTTGAATTGATCCCAATACATGAGGATCTTCCCAAGTACTATATTCAGTAGATATCACTCAGTTTCAGTTGATATCCACTGAATAAGTGTCAACTTCAGTAGATATCTACTGAAATGTTTCAAACAGGCTGTTTTGGCACCAAATATGTTGTGTATGTGTATCCACAAAGAAATGTATTCTGCTAAATGCTTTGTTTTCTTCAATTGAGTCTCAAAAGGTTTGATTTTGATCCCAATACATGAGGATCTTCCCAAGTACTATATTCAGTAGATATCACTAAGTTTCAGTAGATATCCACTGAATATGTGTCAGCTTCAGTAGATATCTACTGAACTGTATTGATGAGGCTGTTTTGGCTCCAAATATGCTGTTTATGTGTATCCACATAGAAATGTATTATGGTAAATACTTTGTTTTCTCCTAATTGAGTCTGAAATGCTTAGATTTGATCACAATACATGAGGATCTTCCCAAGTACTATATTCAAAAGATATCACTCAGTTTCAGTAGATATCCACGGAATATGTGTCAACTTCAGTAGATATCTAATGAACTGTTTTGATGAGGTTGTTTTGGCACCAAATATGCTATTTATGTGTATTCACATAGAAAAGTATTATGGTAACTGCTTTGTTTTCTCCCAATTGAGTCTCAAATGCTTTGATTTGATCGCAATACATGAGGATCTTCCCAAGTACTATATTCAAAAGATATCACTCAGTTTCAGTAGATATACACTGAATATGTGTCAGCTTTAGAAGATATCGACTGAACCGTTTTGATGAGGCTGTTTTGGCACCAAATATGTTGTGTATGTGTATCCACATAAAAATGTATTATGGTAAAGGCTTTGTTTTCTCCCAATTGTGTCTCAAATGCTTTGAATTGATCCCAATACATGAGGATCTTCCCAAGTACTATATTCAGTAGATATCACTCAGTTTCAGTTGATATCCACTGAATAAGGGTCAACTTCAGTAGATATCTACTGAAATGTTTCAAACAGGCTGTTTTGGCACCAAATATTTTGTGTATGTGTATCCACAAAGAAATGTATTCTGCTAAATGCTTTGTTTTCTTCAATTGAGTCTCAAATGCTTTGATTTGATCCCAAGACATGAGGATCTTCCCAAGTACTATATTAAGTAGATATCACTCAGTTTCAGTAGATATCCACTGAATAAGTGTCAGCTTCAGTAGATATCTACTAAACTGTTTCGAACAGGCTGTTTTGGCACCAAATATGTTGTTTATGTGTATCCCCATAGAAATGTATTCTGGTAAATGCTTTGTTTTCTCCCAATTGAGTCTCAAATGCTTTGATTTTGATCCCAATACATGAGGATCTTCCCAAGTACTATATTGAGTAGATATCCACTGAATATATGTCAGCTTCAGTAGATATCTACTGAACTGTTTTGATGAGGCTGTTTTGGCACCAAATATGCTGTTTATGTGTATCCACATAGAAATGTATTATGCTAAATGCTTTGTTTTCTCCCAATTGAGTCTCAAATGCTTTGATTTGATCCCAATACATGAGGATCTTCCCAAGTATTATATTGAATAGATATCACTGAGTTTCAGCAGATATCCATTGAATAAGTGTCTGCTTCAGGAGATATCTACTGAACTGTTTTGATGAGGCTGTTTTGGCACCAAATATGTTGTTTATGTGTTTCCACATAGAAATGTATTCTGGTAAATGCTTTGTTTTCTCCCAATTGAGTCTCAAATGCTTTGATTTTGATCCCAATACATGAGGATCTTCCCAAGTACTATATTCAGTAGATATCACTTAGTTTCAGTAGATATCCACTGAATATATGTCAGCTTCAGTAGATATCTACTGAACTGTTTTGATGAGGCTGTTTTGGCACCAAATATGTTGTTTATGTGTATCCACATAGAAATGTATTATGCTAAATGCTTTGTTTTCTCCCAATTGAGTCTCAAATGCTTTGATTTGATCCCAATACATGAGGATCTTCCCAAGTATTATATTGAATAGATATCACTGAGTTTCAGCAGATATCCATTGAATAAGTGTCTGCTTCAGGAGATATCTACTGAACTGTTTTGATGAGGCTGTTTTTGCACCAAATATGTTGTTTATGTGTTTCCACATAGAAATGTATTCTGGTAAATGCTTTGTTTTCTCCCAATTGAGTCTCAAATGCTTTGATTTTGATCCCAATACATGAGGATCTTCCCAAGTACTATATTCAGTAGATATCACTCAGTTTCAGTAGATATCCACTGAATATGTGTCAGCTTCAGAAGATATCTACTGAACCGTTTTGATGAGGCTGTTTTGGCACGAAATATGCTGTGTATATGTATCCACATAGAAATGTATTATGGTAAAGGCTTTGTTTTCTCCCAATTGTGTCTCAAATGCTTTGATTTGATCCCAATACATGCGGATCTTCCCAAGTACTATATTTAGTAGATATCACTCAGTTTCAGTAGATATCCGCTGAATAAGTGTCAACTTCAGTAGATATCTACTGAAATGTTTCAAACAGGCTGTTTTGGCACCAAATATGTTGTGTACGTGTATCCACATAGAAATGTATTCTGCTAAATGCTTTGTTTTCTTCAATTGAGTCTCAAATGCTTTGATTTGATCCCAAGACATGAGGATCTTCCCAAGTACTATATTAAGTAGATATCACTCAGTTTCAGTAGATATCCACTGAATAAGTGTTAGCTTCAATAGATATTTACTAAACTGTTTCGAACAGGCTGTTTTGGCACCAAATATGTTGTTTATGCGTATCCACATAGAAATGTATTCAGCTAAATGATTTGTTTTCTCCAATTAAGTCTCAAATGCTTTGATTTGATCGCAATACATGAGGATCTTCCCAAGTACTATATTCAAAAGATATCACTCAGTTTCAGTAGATATCCACTGAATATGTGTCGCCTTCAGAAGATATCTACTGAACCGTTTTGATGAGGCTGTTTTGGCACCAAATATGTTGTGTATGTGTATCCACATAAAAATGTATGATGGTAAAGGCTTTGTTTTCTCCCAATTGTGTCTCAAATGCTTTGATTTGATCCCAATACCTGAGGATCTTCCCAAGTAATATACGTCATTTTGGTTATATTTCAATAGATATCACTAAGTTTCAGTAGACATCCATAAAATATGTGTCAGTTTCAGTAGATATCTACTGAATTGTTTCAAACAGGCTGTTTTGGCACAAAATATGCTGTGTATGTGTATCCACATAGAAATATATTGTGGTAAATGATTTGTTCTCTCCCAATTGTGTCTGAAATGCTTTGATTTGATCGCAATACATGAGGATATTCCCAAGTACTATATACAGTAGATATCACTCAGTTTCAGTAGATATCCATTGAATAAGTGTCAGCTTCAGTAGGTATCTACTGAACCGTTTTGGTGAGGCTGTTTTGGCACCAAATATGTTGTTTATGTGTATCCATATAGAAATGTATTCTGGTAAATGCTTTGTTTTCTCCCAATTGAGTCTCAAATATTCTGATTTGATCCCAATACATGAGGATCTTCCCAAGTACTATATTCAGTAGATATCACTGAGTTTCAGTAGATATCCACTGAATAAGTGTCAGCTTCAGTAGATATCTACTGAACTGTTTTGATGAGGCTGTTTTGGTAACAAATATGTCGTTTATGTGTATCCACATAGAAAGGTATTCTGGTAAATGCTTTGTTTTCTCCCAATTGAGTCTCAAATGCTTCAATTTGATCCCAATCGTGAGGATCTTCCCAAGTACCATATTGAGTAGATATCACTCAGTTTCTGTAGATATCCATTGAATATGTGTCAGGTTAGTAGATATCTACTGAACCGTTTTGATGACGCTGTTTTGGCAGCAAATATGTTGTGTATGTGTATCCACATAGAAATGTATTATGGAAAATGCTTTGTTTTCTCCCAAGTGTGTCTCAAATTTTTTGATTTGATTCTAATACATGCGGATCTTCCCAAGTACTATATTCACAAGATATCACTCCGTTTCAATAGATATCCACTGAATAAGTGCCAGCTTCAGTAGATATCTGCTGAAATGTTTCGAACAGGCTGTTTTGGAACCAAATATGCTGTTTACGTGTATCCACATCGAAATGTATTCTGCTAAATGCTTTGTTTTCTTCAATTGAGTCTCAAATGCTTTGATCTGATCCCAAGACATGAGGATCTTCCCAAGTACTATATTAAGTAGATATCACTCAGTTTCAGTAGATATCCACTGAATAAGTGTCAGCTTCAATAGATATCCACTAAACTGTCTCGAACAGGCTGTTTTGGCACCAACTATGTTGTTTATGCGTATCCACATTGAAATGTATTCTGCCAAATGCTTTGTTTTCTCCAATTGAGTCTCAAATGCTTTGATTTGATCACAATACATGACGATCTTCCAAAGTACTATATTCAAAAGATATCACTCAGTTTCAGTAGATATCCACTGAATATGTGTCAAATTCAGTAGATATCTACTGAACTGTTTTCATGAGGTTGTTTCGTCACCAAATATGCTATTTATGTGTATTCACATAGAAATGTATTATGGTAAATACTTTGTTTTCTCCCAATTGTGTCTCAAATGCTTTGATTTGATCCCAATACATGAGGATCTTCCCAAGTACTATATTTATTAGATATCACTCAGTTTCAGTAGATATCCACTGAATAAGTGTCAGCTTCAGTAAATATCTGCTGAAATGTTTCAAACAGGCTGTTTTGGAACCAAATATGCTTTTTTTGTGTATCCACATAGAAATGTATTCTGCTAAATGATTTGTTTTCTCCAAATGAGTCTCAAATGCTTTGATTTGATCCCAATACCTGAGGATCTTCCCAAGTAATATACGTCATTTTGAGTATATTTCAATAGATATCACTAAGTTTCAGTAGACATCCATTGAATATGTGTCAGTTTCAGTAGATATCTACTGAATTGTTTCAAACAGGCTGTTTTGGCACAAAATATGCTGTGTATGTGTATCCACATAGAAATGTATTGTGGTAAATGCTTTGTTCTCTCCCAATTGTGTCTGAAATGCTTTGATTTGATCGCAATACATGAGGATATTCCCAAGTACTATATACAGTAGATATCACTCAGTTTCAGTAGATATCCACTGAATAAGTGTCAGCTTCAGTAGATATCTACTGAACCATTTTGGTGAGGCTGTTTTGGCACCAAATATGTTGTTTATGTGTATCCATATAGAAATGTATTCTCGTAAATGCTTTGTTTTCTCCCAATTGAGTCTCAAATACTTTGATTTGATCCCAATACATGAGGATCTTCCCAAGTACTATATTCAGTAGATATCACTGAGTTTCAGTAGATATCCACTGAAAAAGTGCCAGCTTGTGTAGATATCTACTGAAATGTTTCGAACAGGCTGTTTTGGAACCAAATATGCTGTTTACGTGTATCCACATAGAAATGTATTCTGGTAAACGCTTTGTTTTCTTCAATTGAGTCTCAAATGCTTTGATTTGATCCCAAGACATGAGGATCTTCCCAAGTACTATATTAAGTAGATATCACTCAGTTTCAGTAGATATCCACTGAATAAGTGTCAGCTTCAGTAGCTATCTACAAAACTGTCTCGAACAGGCTGTTTTGGCACCAAATATGTCGTTTATGCGTATCCACATTGAAATGTATTCTGGTAAATGCTTTGTTTTCTCCAATTGAGTCTCAAATGCTTTGATTTGATCACAATACATGAGGATCTTCCCAAGTACTATATTCAAAAGATATCACTCAGTTTCAGTAGATATCCACTAAATATGTGTCAAATTCAGTAGATATCTACTGAACTGTTTTCATGAGGTTGTTTCGTCACCAAATATGCTGTTTATGGGTATTCACATAGAAATGTATTATGGTAAATGCTTTGTTTTCTCCCAATTGTGTCTCAAATGCTTTGATTTGATCCCAATACATGAGGATCTTCCCAAGTACTATATTAAGTAGATATCACTCAGTTTCAGTAGATATCCACTGAATAAGTGTCAGCTTCAATAGATATCTACTAAACTGTTTCGAACAGGCTGTTTTGGCACCAAATATGTTGTTTATGTGTATCCCCATAGAAATGTATTCTGGTAAATGCTTTGTTTTCTCCCAATTGAGTCTCAAAAGGTTTGATTTTGATCCCAATACATGAGGATCTTCCCAAGTACTATATTCAGTAGATATCACTTAGTTTCAGTAGATATCCACTGAATATGTGTCAGCTTCAGTAGATATCTACTGAACTGTATTGATGAGGCTGTTTTGGCACCAAATATGCTGTTTATGTGTATCCACATAGAAATGTATTATGGTAAATGCTTTGTTTTCTCCAATTAAGTCTCAAATGCTTTGATTTGATCGCAATACATGAGGATCTTCCCAAGTATTATATTCAAAAGATATCACTCAGTTTCAGTAGATATCCACTGAATATGTGTCAACTTCAGTAGATATCTAATGAACTGTTTTGATGAGGTTGTTTTGGCACCAAATATGCTATTTATGTGTATTCACATAGAAAAGTATTATGGTAACTGCTTTGTTTTCTCCCAATTGAGTCTCAAATGCTTTGATTTGATCGCAATACATGAGGATCTTCCCAAGTACTATATTCAAAAGATATCACTCAGTTTCAGTAGATATCCACTGAATATGTGTCAGCTTTAGAAGATATCTACTGAACCGTTTTGATGAGGCTGTTTTGGCACCAAATATGTTGTGTATGTGTATCCACATAAAAATGTATTATGGTAAAGGCTTTGTTTTCTCCCAATTGTGTCTCAAATGCTTTGATTTGATCCCAATACATGAGGATCTTCCCAAGTACTATATTCAGTAGATATCACTCAGTTTCAGTAGATATCCACTGAATAAGTGTCAACTTCAGTAGATATCTACTGAAATGTTTCAAACAGGCTGTTTTGGCACCAAATATGTTGTGTATGTGTATCCACAAAGAAATGTATTCTGCTAAATGCTTTGTTTTCTTCAATTGAGTCTCAAATGCTTTGATTTGATCCCAAGACATGAGGATCTTCCCAAGTACTATATTAAGTAGATATCACTCAGTTTCAGTAGATATCCACTAAATAAGTGTCAGCTTCAATAGATATCTACTAAACTGTTTCGAACAGGCTGTTTTGGCACCAAATATGTTGTTTATGTGTATCCCCATAGAAATGTATTCTGGTAAATGCTTTGTTTTCTCCAAATTGAGTCTCAAAAGGTTTGATTTTGATCCCAATACATGAGGATCTTCCCAAGTACTATATTCAGTAGATATCACTAAGTTTCAGTAGATATCCACTGAATATGTGTCAGCTTCAGTAGATATCTACTGAACTGTATTGATGAGGCTGTTTTGGCTCCAAATATGCTGTTTATGTGTATCCACATAGAAATGTATTATGGTAAATGCTTTGTTTTCTCCTAATTGAGTCTGAAATGCTTAGATTTGATCACAATACATGAGGATCTTCCCAAGTACTATATTCAAAAGATATCACTCAGTTTCAGTAGATATCCACGGAATATGTGTCAACTTCAGTAGATATCTAATGAACTGTTTTGATGAGGTTGTTTTGGCACCAAATATGCTATTTATGTGTATTCACATAGAAACGTATTATGGTAACTGCTTTGTTTTCTCCCAATTGAGTCTCAAATGCTTTGATTTGATCGCAATACATGAGGATCTTCCTAAGTACTATATTCAAAAGATATCACTCAGTTTCAGTAGATATACACTGAATATGTGTCAGCTTTAGAAGATATCTACTGAACCGTTTTGATGAGGCTGTTTTGGCACCAAATATGTTGTGTATGTGTATCCACATAAAAATGTATTATGGTAAAGGCTTTGTTTTCTCCCAATTGTGTCTCAAATGCTTTGAATTGATCCCAATACATGAGGATCTTCCCAAGTACTATATTCAGTAGATATCACTCAGTTTCAGTTGATATCCACTGAATAAGGGTCAACTTCAGTAGATATCTACTGAAATGTTTCAAACAGGCTGTTTTGGCACCAAATATTTTGTGTATGTGTATCCACAAAGAAATGTATTCTGCTAAATGCTTTGTTTTCTTCAATTGAGTCTCAAATGCTTTGATTTGATCCCAAGACATGAGGATCTTCCCAAGTACTATATTAAGTAGATATCACTCAGTTTCAGTAGATATCCACTGAATAAGTGTCAGCTTCAGTAGATATCTACTAAACTGTTTCGAACAGGCTGTTTTGGCACCAAATATGTTGTTTATGTGTATCCCCATAGAAATGTATTCTGGTAAATGCTTTGTTTTCTCCCAATTGAGTCTCAAATGCTTTGATTTTGATCCCAATACATGAGGATCTTCCCAAGTACTATATTGAGTAGATATCCACTGAATATATGTCAGCTTCAGTAGATATCTACTGAACTGTTTTGATGAGGCTGTTTTGGCACCAAATATGCTGTTTATGTGTATCCACATAGAAATGTATTATGCTAAATGCTTTGTTTTCTCCCAATTGAGTCTCAAATGCTTTGATTTGATCCCAATACATGAGGATCTTCCCAAGTATTATATTGAATAGATATCACTGAGTTTCAGCAGATATCCATTGAATAAGTGTCTGCTTCAGGAGATATCTACTGAACTGTTTTGATGAGGCTGTTTTGGCACCAAATATGTTGTTTATGTGTTTCCACATAGAAATGTATTCTGGTAAATGCTTTGTTTTCTCCCAATTGAGTCTCAAATGCTTTGATTTTGATCCCAATACATGAGGATCTTCCCAAGTACTATATTCAGTAGATATCACTTAGTTTCAGTAGATATCCACTGAATATATGTCAGCTTCAGTAGATATCTACTGAACTGTTTTGATGAGGCTGTTTTGGCACCAAATATGTTGTTTATGTGTATCCACATAGAAATGTATTATGCTAAATGCTTTGTTTTCTCCCAATTGAGTCTCAAATGCTTTGATTTGATCCCAATACATGAGGATCTTCCCAAGTATTATATTGAATAGATATCACTGAGTTTCAGCAGATATCCATTGAATAAGTGTCTGCTTCAGGAGATATCTACTGAACTGTTTTGATGAGGCTGTTTTTGCACCAAATATGTTGTTTATGTGTTTCCACATAGAAATGTATTCTGGTAAATGCTTTGTTTTCTCCCAATTGAGTCTCAAATGCTTTGATTTTGATCCCAATACATGAGGATCTTCCCAAGTACTATATTCAGTAGATATCACTCAGTTTCAGTAGATATCCACTGAATATGTGTCAGCTTCAGAAGATATCTACTGAACCGTTTTGATGAGGCTGTTTTGGCACGAAATATGCTGTGTATATGTATCCACATAGAAATGTATTATGGTAAAGGCTTTGTTTTCTCCCAATTGTGTCTCAAATGCTTTGATTTGATCCCAATACATGCGGATCTTCCCAAGTACTATATTTAGTAGATATCACTCAGTTTCAGTAGATATCCGCTGAATAAGTGTCAACTTCAGTAGATATCTACTGAAATGTTTCAAACAGGCTGTTTTGGCACCAAATATGTTGTGTACGTGTATCCACATAGAAATGTATTCTGCTAAATGCTTTGTTTTCTTCAATTGAGTCTCAAATGCTTTGATTTGATCCCAAGACATGAGGATCTTCCCAAGTACTATATTAAGTAGATATCACTCAGTTTCAGTAGATATCCACTGAATAAGTGTTAGCTTCAATAGATATTTACTAAACTGTTTCGAACAGGCTGTTTTGGCACCAAATATGTTGTTTATGCGTATCCACATAGAAATGTATTCAGCTAAATGATTTGTTTTCTCCAATTAAGTCTCAAATGCTTTGATTTGATCGCAATACATGAGGATCTTCCCAAGTACTATATTCAAAAGATATCACTCAGTTTCAGTAGATATCCACTGAATATGTGTCACCTTCAGAAGATATCTACTGAACCGTTTTGATGAGGCTGTTTTGGCACCAAATATGTTGTGTATGTGTATCCACATAAAAATGTATGATGGTAAAGGCTTTGTTTTCTCCCAATTGTGTCTCAAATGCTTTGATTTGATCCCAATACCTGAGGATCTTCCCAAGTAATATACGTCATTTTGGTTATATTTCAATAGATATCACTAAGTTTCAGTAGACATCCATAAAATATGTGTCAGTTTCAGTAGATATCTACTGAATTGTTTCAAACAGGCTGTTTTGGCACAAAATATGCTGTGTATGTGTATCCACATAGAAATATATTGTGGTAAATGATTTGTTCTCTCCCAATTGTGTCTGAAATGCTTTGATTTGATCGCAATACATGAGGATATTCCCAAGTACTATATACAGTAGATATCACTCAGTTTCAGTAGATATCCATTGAATAAGTGTCAGCTTCAGTAGGTATCTACTGAACCGTTTTGGTGAGGCTGTTTTGGCACCAAATATGTTGTTTATGTGTATCCATATAGAAATGTATTCTGGAAAATGCTTTGTTTTCTCCCAAGTGTGTCTCAAATTTTTTGATTTGATTCTAATACATGCGGATCTTCCCAAGTACTATATTCACTAGATATCACTCCGTTTCAATAGATATCCACTGAATAAGTGCCAGCTTCAGTAGATATCTGCTGAAATGTTTCGAACAGGCTGTTTTGGAACCAAATATGCATTTTACGTGTATCCACATCGAAATGTATTCTGCTAAATGCTTTGTTTTCTTCAATTGAGTCTCAAATGCTTTGATCTGATCCCAAGACATGAGGATCTTCCCAAGTACTATATTAAGTAGATATCACTCAGTTTCAGTAGATATCCACTGAATAAGTGTCAGCTTCAATAGATATCCACTAAACTGTCTCGAACAGGCTGTTTTGGCACCAACTATGTTGTTTATGCGTATCCACATTGAAATGTATTCTGCCAAATGCTTTGTTTTCTCCAATTGAGTCTCAAATGCTTTGATTTGATCACAATACATGACGATCTTCCAAAGTACTATATTCAAAAGATATCACTCAGTTTCAGTAGATATCCACTGAATATGTGTCAAATTCAGTAGATATCTACTGAACTGTTTTCATGAGGTTGTTTCGTCACCAAATATGCTATTTATGTGTATTCACATAGAAATGTATTATGGTAAATACTTTGTTTTCTCCCAATTGTGTCTCAAATGCTTTGATTTGATCCCAATACATGAGGATCTTCCCAAGTACTATATTTATTAGATATCACTCAGTTTCAGTAGATATCCACTGAATAAGTGTCAGCTTCAGTAAATATCTGCTGAAATGTTTCAAACAGGCTGTTTTGGAACCAAATATGCTTTTTTTGTGTATCCACATAGAAATGTATTCTGCTAAATGATTTGTTTTCTCCAAATGAGTCTCAAATGCTTTGATTTGATCCCAATACCTGAGGATCTTCCCAAGTAATATACGTCATTTTGAGTATATTTCAATAGATATCACTAAGTTTCAGTAGACATCCATTGAATATGTGTCAGTTTCAGTAGATATCTACTGAATTGTTTCAAACAGGCTGTTTTGGCACAAAATATGCTGTGTATGTGTATCCACATAGAAATGTATTGTGGTAAATGCTTTGTTCTCTCCCAATTGTGTCTGAAATGCTTTGATTTGATCGCAATACATGAGGATATTCCCAAGTACTATATACAGTAGATATCACTCAGTTTCAGTAGATATCCACTGAATAAGTGTCAGCTTCAGTAGATATCTACTGAACCATTTTGGTGAGGCTGTTTTGGCACCAAATATGTTGTTTATGTGTATCCATATAGAAATGTATTCTCGTAAATGCTTTGTTTTCTCCCAATTGAGTCTCAAATACTTTGATTTGATCCCAATACATGAGGATCTTCCCAAGTACTATATTCAGTAGATATCACTGAGTTTCAGTAGATATCCACTGAAAAAGTGCCAGCTTGTGTAGATATCTACTGAAATGTTTCGAACAGGCTGTTTTGGAACCAAATATGTTGTTTACGTGTATCCACATAGAAATGTATTCTGGTAAACGCTTTGTTTTCTTCAATTGAGTCTCAAATGCTTTGATTTGATCCCAAGACATGAGGATCTTCCCAAGTACTATATTAAGTAGATATCACTCAGTTTCAGTAGATATCCACTGAATAAGTGTCAGCTTCAGTAGCTATCTACAAAACTGTCTCGAACAGGCTGTTTTGGCACCAAATATGTCGTTTATGCGTATCCACATTGAAATGTATTCTGGTAAATGCTTTGTTTTCTCCAATTGAGTCTCAAATGCTTTGATTTGATCACAATACATGAGGATCTTCCCAAGTACAATATTCAAAAGATATCACTCAGTTTCAGTAGATATCCACTAAATATGTGTCAAATTCAGTAGATATCTACTGAACTGTTTTCATGAGGTTGTTTCGTCACCAAATATGCTGTTTATGTGTATTCACATAGAAATGTATTATGGTAAATGCTTTGTTTTCTCCCAATTGTGTCTCAAATGCTTTGATTTGATCCCAATACATGAGGATCTTCCCAAGTACTATATTAAGTAGATATCACTCAGTTTCAGTAGATATCCACTGAATAAGTGTCAGCTTCAATAGATATCTACTAAACTGTTTCGAACAGGCTGTTTTGGCACCAAATATGTTGTTTATGTGTATCCCCATAGAAATGTATTCTGGTAAATGCTTTGTTTTCTCCCAATTGAGTCTCAAAAGGTTTGATTTTGATCCCAATACATGAGGATCTTCCCAAGTACTATATTCAGTAGATATCACTTAGTTTCAGTAGATATCCACTGAATATGTGTCAGCTTCAGTAGATATCTACTGAACTGTATTGATGAGGCTGTTTTGGCACCAAATATGCTGTTTATGTGTATCCACATAGAAATGTATTATGGTAAATGCTTTGTTTTCTCCAATTAAGTCTCAAATGCTTTGATTTGATCGCAATACATGAGGATCTTCCCAAGTATTATATTCAAAAGATATCACTCAGTTTCAGTAGATATCCACTGAATATGTGTCAACTTCAGTAGATATCTAATGAACTGTTTTGATGAGGTTGTTTTGGCACCAAATATGCTATTTATGTGTATTCACATAGAAAAGTATTATGGTAACTGCTTTGTTTTTTCCCAATTGAGTCTCAAATGCTTTGATTTGATCGCAATACATGAGGATCTTCCCAAGTACTATATTCAAAAGATATCACTCAGTTTCAGTAGATATCCACTGAATATGTGTCAGCTTTAGAAGATATCTACTGAACCGTTTTGATGAGGCTGTTTTGGCACCAAATATGTTGTGTATGTGTATCCACATAAAAATGTATTATGGTAAAGGCTTTGTTTTCTCCCAATTGTGTCTCAAATGCTTTGATTTGATCCCAATACATGAGGATCTTCCCAAGTACTATATTCAGTAGATATCACTCAGTTTCAGTAGATATCCACTGAATAAGTGTCAACTTCAGTAGATATCTACTGAAATGTTTCAAACAGGCTGTTTTGGCACCAAATATGTTGTGTATGTGTATCCACAAAGAAATGTATTCTGCTAAATGCTTTGTTTTCTTCAATTGAGTCTCAAATGCTTTGATTTGATCCCAAGACATGAGGATCTTCCCAAGTACTATATTAAGTAGATATCACTCAGTTTCAGTAGATATCCACTGAATAAGTGTCAGCTTCAATAGATATCTACTAAACTGTTTCGAACAGGCTGTTTTGGCACCAAATATGTTGTTTATGTGTATCCCCATAGAAATGTATTCTGGTAAATGCTTTGTTTTCTCCCAATTGAGTCTCAAAAGGTTTGATTTTGATCCCAATACATGAGGATCTTCCCAAGTACTATATTCAGTAGATATCACTAAGTTTCAGTAGATATCCACTGAATATGTGTCAGCTTCAGTAGATATCTACTGAACTGTATTGATGAGGCTGTTTTGGCTCCAAATATGCTGTTTATGTGTATCCACATAGAAATGTATTATGGTAAATGCTTTGTTTTCTCCTAATTGAGTCTGAAATGCTTAGATTTGATCACAATACATGAGGATCTTCCCAAGTACTATATTCAAAAGATATCACTCAGTTTCAGTAGATATCCACGGAATATGTGTCAACTTCAGTAGATATCTAATGAACTGTTTTGATGAGGTTGTTTTGGCACCAAATATGCTATTTATGTGTATTCACATAGAAAAGTATTATGGTAACTGCTTTGTTTTCTCCCAATTGAGTCTCAAATGCTTTGATTTGATCGCAATACATGAGGATCTTCCCAAGTACTATATTCAAAAGATATCACTCAGTTTCAGTAGATATACACTGAATATGTGTCAGCTTTAGAAGATATCTACTGAACCGTTTTGATGAGGCTGTTTTGGCACCAAATATGTTGTGTATGTGTATCCACATAAAAATGTATTATGGTAAAGGCTTTGTTTTCTCCCAATTGTGTCTCAAATGCTTTGAATTGATCCCAATACATGAGGATCTTCCCAAGTACTATATTCAGTAGATATCACTCAGTTTCAGTTGATATCCACTGAATAAGGGTCAACTTCAGTAGATATCTACTGAAATGTTTCAAACAGGCTGTTTTGGCACCAAATATTTTGTGTATGTGTATCCACAAAGAAATGTATTCTGCTAAATGCTTTGTTTTCTTCAATTGAGTCTCAAATGCTTTGATTTGATCCCAAGACATGAGGATCTTCCCAAGTACTATATTAAGTAGATATCACTCAGTTTCAGTAGATATCCACTGAATAAGTGTCAGCTTCAGTAGATATCTACTAAACTGTTTCGAACAGGCTGGTTTGGCACCAAATATGTTGTTTATGTGTATCTCCATAGAAATGTATTCTGGTAAATGCTTTGTTTTCTCCCAATTGAGTCTCAAATGCTTTGATTTTGATCCCAATACATGAGGATCTTCCCAAGTACTATATTGAGTAGATATCCACTGAATATATGTCAGCTTCAGTAGATATCTACTGAACTGTTTTGATGAGGCTGTTTTGGCACCAAATATGCTGTTTATGTGTATCCACATAGAAATGTATTATGCTAAATGCTTTGTTTTCTCCCAATTGAGTCTCAAATGCTTTGATTTGATCCCAATACATGAGGATCTTCCCAAGTATTATATTGAATAGATATCACTGAGTTTCAGCAGATATCCATTGAATAAGTGTCTGCTTCAGGAGATATCTACTGAACTGTTTTGATGAGGCTGTTTTGGCACCAAATATGTTGTTTATGTGTTTCCACATAGAAATGTATTCTGGTAAATGCTTTGTTTTCTCCCAATTGAGTCTCAAATGCTTTGATTTTGATCCCAATACATGAGGATCTTCCCAAGTACTATATTCAGTAGATATCACTTAGTTTCAGTAGATATCCACTGAATATATGTCAGCTTCAGTAGATATCTACTGAACTGTTTTGATGAGGCTGTTTTGGCACCAAATATGTTGTTTATGTGTATCCACATAGAAATGTATTATGCTAAATGCTTTGTTTTCTCCCAATTGAGTCTCAAATGCTTTGATTTGATCCCAATACATGAGGATCTTCCCAAGTATTATATTGAATAGATATCACTGAGTTTCAGCAGATATCCATTGAATAAGTGTCTGCTTCAGGAGATATCTACTGAACTGTTTTGATGAGGCTGTTTTTGCACCAAATATGTTGTTTATGTGTTTCCACATAGAAATGTATTCTGGTAAATGCTTTGTTTTCTCCCAATTGAGTCTCAAATGCTTTGATTTTGATCCCAATACATGAGGATCTTCCCAAGTACTATATTCAGTAGATATCACTCAGTTTCAGTAGATATCCACTGAATATGTGTCAGCTTCAGAAGATATCTACTGAACCGTTTTGATGAGGCTGTTTTGGCACGAAATATGCTGTGTATATGTATCCACATAGAAATGTATTATGGTAAAGGCTTTGTTTTCTCCCAATTGTGTCTCAAATGCTTTGATTTGATCCCAATACATGCGGATCTTCCCAAGTACTATATTTAGTAGATATCACTCAGTTTCAGTAGATATCCGCTGAATAAGTGTCAACTTCAGTAGATATCTACTGAAATGTTTCAAACAGGCTGTTTTGGCACCAAATATGTTGTGTACGTGTATCCACATAGAAATGTATTCTGCTAAATGCTTTGTTTTCTTCAATTGAGTCTCAAATGCTTTGATTTGATCCCAAGACATGAGGATCTTCCCAAGTACTATATTAAGTAGATATCACTCAGTTTCAGTAGATATCCACTGAATAAGTGTTAGCTTCAATAGATATTTACTAAACTGTTTCGAACAGGCTGTTTTGGCACCAAATATGTTGTTTATGCGTATCCACATAGAAATGTATTCAGCTAAATGATTTGTTTTCTCCAATTAAGTCTCAAATGCTTTGATTTGATCGCAATACATGAGGATCTTCCCAAGTACTATATTCAAAAGATATCACTCAGTTTCAGTAGATATCCACTGAATATGTGTCACCTTCAGAAGATATCTACTGAACCGTTTTGATGAGGCTGTTTTGGCACCAAATATGTTGTGTATGTGTATCCACATAAAAATGTATGATGGTAAAGGCTTTGTTTTCTCCCAATTGTGTCTCAAATGCTTTGATTTGATCCCAATACCTGAGGATCTTCCCAAGTAATATACGTCATTTTGGTTATATTTCAATAGATATCACTAAGTTTCAGTAGACATCCATAAAATATGTGTCAGTTTCAGTAGATATCTACTGAATTGTTTCAAACAGGCTGTTTTGGCACAAAATATGCTGTGTATGTGTATCCACATAGAAATATATTGTGGTAAATGATTTGTTCTCTCCCAATTGTGTCTGAAATGCTTTGATTTGATCGCAATACATGAGGATATTCCCAAGTACTATATACAGTAGATATCACTCAGTTTCAGTAGATATCCATTGAATAAGTGTCAGCTTCAGTAGGTATCTACTGAACCGTTTTGGTGAGGCTGTTTTGGCACCAAATATGTTGTTTATGTGTATCCATATAGAAATGTATTCTGGTAAATGCTTTGTTTTCTCCCAATTGAGTCTCAAATATTCTGATTTGATCCCAATACATGAGGATCTTCCCAAGTACTATATTCAGTAGATATCACTGAGTTTCAGTAGATATCCACTGAATAAGTGTCAGCTTCAGTAGATATCTACTGAACTGTTTTGATGAGGCTGTTTTGGTAACAAATATGTCGTTTATGTGTATCCACATAGAAAGGTATTCTGGTAAATGCTTTGTTTTCTCCCAATTGAGTCTCAAATGCTTCAATTTGATCCCAATACATGAGGATCTTCCCAAGTACCATATTGAGTAGATATCACTCAGTTTCTGTAGATATCCATTGAATATGTGTCAGGTTAGTAGATATCTACTGAACCGTTTTGATGACGCTGTTTTGGCACCAAATATGTTGTGTATGTGTATCCACATAGAAATGTATTATGGAAAATGCTTTGTTTTCTCCCAAGTGTGTCTCAAATTTTTTGATTTGATTCTAATACATGCGGATCTTCCCAAGTACTATATTCACTAGATATCACTCCGTTTCAATAGATATCCACTGAATAAGTGCCAGCTTCAGGTGATATCTGCTGAAATGTTTCGAACAGGCTGTTTTGGAACCAAATATGCTGTTTACGTGTATCCACATCGAAATGTATTCTGCTAAATGCTTTGTTTTCTTCAATTGAGTCTCAAATGCTTTGATCTGATCCCAAGACATGAGGATCTTCCCAAGTACTATATTAAGTAGATATCACTCAGTTTCAGTAGATATCCACTGAATAAGTGTCAGCTTCAATAGATATCCACTAAACTGTCTCGAACAGGCTGTTTTGGCACCAACTATGTTGTTTATGCGTATCCACATTGAAATGTATTCTGCCAAATGCTTTGTTTTCTCCAATTGAGTCTCAAATGCTTTGATTTGATCACAATACATGACGATCTTCCAAAGTACTATATTCAAAAGATATCACTCAGTTTCAGTAGATATCCACTGAATATGTGTCAAATTCAGTAGATATCTACTGAACTGTTTTCATGAGGTTGTTTCGTCACCAAATATGCTATTTATGTGTATTCACATAGAAATGTATTATGGTAAATACTTTGTTTTCTCCCAATTGTGTCTCAAATGCTTTGATTTGATCCCAATACATGAGGATCTTCCCAAGTACTATATTTATTAGATATCACTCAGTTTCAGTAGATATCCACTGAATAAGTGTCAGCTTCAGTAAATATCTGCTGAAATGTTTCAAACAGGCTGTTTTGGAACCAAATATGCTTTTTTTGTGTATCCACATAGAAATGTATTCTGCTAAATGATTTGTTTTCTCCAAATGAGTCTCAAATGCTTTGATTTGATCCCAATACCTGAGGATCTTCCCAAGTAATATACGTCATTTTGAGTATATTTCAATAGATATCACTAAGTTTCAGTAGACATCCATTGAATATGTGTCAGTTTCAGTAGATATCTACTGAATTGTTTCAAACAGGCTGTTTTGGCACAAAATATGCTGTGTATGTGTATCCACATAGAAATGTATTGTGGTAAATGCTTTGTTCTCTCCCAATTGTGTCTGAAATGCTTTGATTTGATCGCAATACATGAGGATATTCCCAAGTACTATATACAGTAGATATCACTCAGTTTCAGTAGATATCCACTGAATAAGTGTCAGCTTCAGTAGATATCTACTGAACCATTTTGGTGAGGCTGTTTTGGCACCAAATATGTTGTTTATGTGTATCCATATAGAAATGTATTCTCGTAAATGCTTTGTTTTCTCCCAATTGAGTCTCAAATACTTTGATTTGATCCCAATACATGAGGATCTTCCCAAGTACTATATTCAGTAGATATCACTGAGTTTCAGTAGATATCCACTGAAAAAGTGCCAGCTTGTGTAGATATCTACTGAAATGTTTCGAACAGGCTGTTTTGGAACCAAATATGCTGTTTACGTGTATCCACATAGAAATGTATTCTGGTAAACGCTTTGTTTTCTTCAATTGAGTCTCAAATGCTTTGATTTGATCCCAAGACATGAGGATCTTCCCAAGTACTATATTAAGTAGATATCACTCAGTTTCAGTAGATATCCACTGAATAAGTGTCAGCTTCAGTAGCTATCTACAAAACTGTCTCGAACAGGCTGTTTTGGCACCAAATATGTCGTTTATGCGTATCCACATTGAAATGTATTCTGGTAAATGCTTTGTTTTCTCCAATTGAGTCTCAAATGCTTTGATTTGATCACAATACATGAGGATCTTCCCAAGTACTATATTCAAAAGATATCACTCAGTTTCAGTAGATATCCACTAAATATGTGTCAAATTCAGTAGATATCTACTGAACTGTTTTCATGAGGTTGTTTCGTCACCAAATATGCTGTTTATGTGTATTCACATAGAAATGTATTATGGTAAATGCTTTGTTTTCTCCCAATTGTGTCTCAAATGCTTTGATTTGATCCCAATACATGAGGATCTTCCCAAGTACTATATTAAGTAGATATCACTCAGTTTCAGTAGATATCCACTGAATAAGTGTCAGCTTCAATAGATATCTACTAAACTGTTTCGAACAGGCTGTTTTGGCACCAAATATGTTGTTTATGTGTATCCCCATAGAAATGTATTCTGGTAAATGCTTTGTTTTCTCCCAATTGAGTCTCAAAAGGTTTGATTTTGATCCCAATACATGAGGATCTTCCCAAGTACTATATTCAGTAGATATCACTTAGTTTCAGTAGATATCCACTGAATATGTGTCAGCTTCAGTAGATATCTACTGAACTGTATTGATGAGGCTGTTTTGGCACCAAATATGCTGTTTATGTGTATCCACATAGAAATGTATTATGGTAAATGCTTTGTTTTCTCCAATTAAGTCTCAAATGCTTTGATTTGATCGCAATACATGAGGATCTTCCCAAGTATTATATTCAAAAGATATCACTCAGTTTCAGTAGATATCCACTGAATATGTGTCAACTTCAGTAGATATCTAATGAACTGTTTTGATGAGGTTGTTTTGGCACCAAATATGCTATTTATGTGTATTCACATAGAAAAGTATTATGGTAACTGCTTTGTTTTCTCCCAATTGAGTCTCAAATGCTTTGATTTGATCGCAATACATGAGGATCTTCCCAAGTACTATATTCAAAAGATATCACTCAGTTTCAGTAGATATCCACTGAATATGTGTCAGCTTTAGAAGATATCTACTGAACCGTTTTGATGAGGCTGTTTTGGCACCAAATATGTTGTGTATGTGTATCCACATAAAAATGTATTATGGTAAAGGCTTTGTTTTCTCCCAATTGTGTCTCAAATGCTTTGATTTGATCCCAATACATGAGGATCTTCCCAAGTACTATATTCAGTAGATATCACTCAGTTTCAGTAGATATCCACTGAATAAGTGTCAACTTCAGTAGATATCTACTGAAATGTTTCAAACAGGCTGTTTTGGCACCAAATATGTTGTGTATGTGTATCCACAAAGAAATGTATTCTGCTAAATGCTTTGTTTTCTTCAATTGAGTCTCAAATGCTTTGATTTGATCCCAAGACATGAGGATCTTCCCAAGTACTATATTAAGTAGATATCACTCAGTTTCAGTAGATATCCACTGAATAAGTGTCAGCTTCAATAGATATCTACTAAACTGTTTCGAACAGGCTGTTTTGGCACCAAATATGTTGTTTATGTGTATCCCCATAGAAATGTATTCTGGTAAATGCTTTGTTTTCTCCCAATTGAGTCTCAAAAGGTTTGATTTTGATCCCAATACATGAGGATCTTCCCAAGTACTATATTCAGTAGATATCACTAAGTTTCAGTAGATATCCACTGAATATGTGTCAGCTTCAGTAGATATCTACTGAACTGTATTGATGAGGCTGTTTTGGCTCCAAATATGCTGTTTATGTGTATCCACATAGAAATGTATTATGGTAAATGCTTTGTTTTCTCCTAATTGAGTCTGAAATGCTTAGATTTGATCACAATACATGAGGATCTTCCCAAGTACTATATTCAAAAGATATCACTCAGTTTCAGTAGATATCCACGGAATATGTGTCAACTTCAGTAGATATCTAATGAACTGTTTTGATGAGGTTGTTTTGGCACCAAATATGCTATTTATGTGTATTCACATAGAAACGTATTATGGTAACTGCTTTGTTTTCTCCCAATTGAGTCTCAAATGCTTTGATTTGATCGCAATACATGAGGATCTTCCTAAGTACTATATTCAAAAGATATCACTCAGTTTCAGTAGATATACACTGAATATGTGTCAGCTTTAGAAGATATCTACTGAACCGTTTTGATGAGGCTGTTTTGGCACCAAATATGTTGTGTATGTGTATCCACATAAAAATGTATTATGGTAAAGGCTTTGTTTTCTCCCAATTGTGTCTCAAATGCTTTGAATTGATCCCAATACATGAGGATCTTCCCAAGTACTATATTCAGTAGATATCACTCAGTTTCAGTTGATATCCACTGAATAAGGGTCAACTTCAGTAGATATCTACTGAAATGTTTCAAACAGGCTGTTTTGGCACCAAATATTTTGTGTATGTGTATCCACAAAGAAATGTATTCTGCTAAATGCTTTGTTTTCTTCAATTGAGTCTCAAATGCTTTGATTTGATCCCAAGACATGAGGATCTTCCCAAGTACTATATTAAGTAGATATCACTCAGTTTCAGTAGATATCCACTGAATAAGTGTCAGCTTCAGTAGATATCTACTAAACTGTTTCGAACAGGCTGTTTTGGCACCAAATATGTTGTTTATGTGTATCCCCATAGAAATGTATTCTGGTAAATGCTTTGTTTTCTCCCAATTGAGTCTCAAATGCTTTGATTTTGATCCCAATACATGAGGATCTTCCCAAGTACTATATTGAGTAGATATCTACTGAACTGTTTTGATGAGGCTGTTTTGGCACCAAATATGCTGTTTATGTGTATCCACATAGAAATGTATTATGCTAAATGCTTTGTTTTCTCCCAATTGAGTCTCAAATGCTTTGATTTGATCCCAATACATGAGGATCTTCCCAAGTATTATATTGAATAGATATCACTGAGTTTCAGCAGATATCCATTGAATAAGTGTCTGCTTCAGGAGGTATCTACTGAACTGTTTTGATGAGGCTGTTTTGGCACCAAATATGTTGTTTATGTGTTTCCACATAGAAATGTATTCTGGTAAATGCTTTGTTTTCTCCCAATTGAGTCTCAAATGCTTTGATTTTGATCCCAATACATGAGGATCTTCCCAAGTACTATATTCAGTAGATATCACTTAGTTTCAGTAGATAACCACTGAATATATGTCAGCTTCAGTAGATATCTACTGAACTGTTTTGATGAGGCTGTTTTGGCACCAAATATGTTGTTTATGTGTATCCACATAGAAATGTATTATGCTAAATGCTTTGTTTTCTCCCAATTGAGTCTCAAATGCTTTGATTTGATCCCAATACATGAGGATCTTCCCAAGTATTATATTGAATAGATATCACTGAGTTTCAGCAGATATCCATTGAATAAGTGTCTGCTTCAGGAGATATCTACTGAACTATTTTGATGAGGCTGTTTTGGCACCAAATATGTTGTTTATGTGTTTCCACATAGAAATGTATTCTGGTAAATGCTTTGTTTTCTCCCAATTGAGTCTCAAATGCTTTGATTTTGATCCCAATACATGAGGATCTTCCCAAGTACTATATTCAGTAGATATCACTCAGTTTCAGTAGATATCCACTGAATATGTGTCAGCTTCAGAAGATATCTACTGAACCGTTTTGATGAGGCTGTTTTGGCACGAAATATGATGTGTATATGTATCCACATAGAAATGTATTATGGTAAAGGCTTTGTTTTCTCCCAATTGTGTCTCAAATGCTTTGATTTGATCCCAATACATGCGGATCTTCCCAAGTACTATATTTAGTAGATATCACTCAGTTTCAGTAGATATCCGCTGAATAAGTGTCAACTTCAGTAGATATCTACTGAAATGTTTCAAACAGGCTGTTTTGGCACCAAATATGTTGTGTACGTGTATCCACATAGAAATGTATTATGCTAAATGCTTTGTTTTCTTCAATTGAGTCTCAAATGCTTTGATTTGATCCCAAGACATGAGGATCTTCCCAAGTACTATATTAAGTAGATATCACTCAGTTTCAGTAGATATCCACTGAATAAGTGTTAGCTTCAATAGATATTTACTAAACTGTTTCGAACAGGCTGTTTTGGCACCAAATATGTTGTTTATGCGTATCCACATAGAAATGTATTCAGCTAAATGATTTGTTTTCTCCAATTAAGTCTCAAATGCTTTGATTTGATCGCAATACATGAGGATCTTCCCAAGTACTATATTCAAAAGATATCACTCAGTTTCAGTAGATATCCACTGAATATGTGTCACCTTCAGAAGATATCTACTGAACCGTTTTGATGAGGCTGTTTTGGCACCAAATATGTTGTGTATGTGTATGCACATAAAAATGTATTATGGTAAAGGCTTTGTTTTCTCCCAATTGTGTCTCAAATGCTTTGATTTGATCCCAATACCTGAGGATCTTCCCAAGTAATATAGGTCATTTTGGTTATATTTCAATAGATATCACTAAGTTTCAGTAGACATCCATAAAATATGTGTCAGTTTCAGTAGATATCTACTGAATTGTTTCAAACAGGCTGTTTTGGCACAAAATATGCTGTGTATGTGTATCCACATAGAAATATATTGTGGTAAATGATTTGTTCTCTCCCAATTGTGTCTGAAATGCTTTGATTTGATCGCAATACATGAGGATATTCCCAAGTACTATATACAGTAGATATCACTCAGTTTCAGTAGATATCCATTGAATCAGTGTCAGCTTCAGTAGGTATCTACTGAACCGTTTTGGTGAGGCTGTTTTGGCACCAAATATGTTGTTTATGTGTATCCATATACAAATGTATTCTGGTAAATGCTTTGTTTTCTCCCAATTGAGTCTCAAATATTCTGATTTGATCCCAATACATGAGGATCTTCCCAAGTACTATATTCAGTAGATATCACTGAGTTTCAGTAGATATCCACTGAATAAGTGTCAGCTTCAGTAGATATCTACTGAACTGTTTTGATGAGGCTGTTTTGGTAACAAATATGTCGTTTATGTGTATCCACATAGAAAGGTATTCTGGTAAATGCTTTGTTTTCTCCCAATTGAGTCTCAAATGCTTCAATTTGATCCCAATACATGAGGATCTTCCCAAGTACCATATTGAGTAGATATCACTCAGTTTCTGTAGATATCCATTGAATATGTGTCAGGTTAGTAGATATCTACTGAACCGTTTTGATGACGCTGTTTTGGCACCAAATATGTTGTGTATGTGTATCCACATAGAAATGTATTATGGAAAATGCTTTGTTTTCTCCCAAGTGTGTCTCAAATTTTTTGATTTGATTCTAATACATGCGGATCTTCCCAAGTACTATATTCACTAGATATCACTCCGTTTCAATAGATATCCACTGAATAAGTGCCAGCTTCAATAGATATCTGCTGAAATGTTTCGAACAGGCTGTTTTGGAACCAAATATGCTGTTTACGTGTATCCACATCGAAATGTATTCTGCTAAATGCTTTGTTTTCTTCAATTGAGTCTCAAATGCTTTGATCTGATCCCAAGACATGAGGATCTTCCCAAGTACTATATTAAGTAGATATCACTCAGTTTCAGTAGATATCCACTGAATAAGTGTCAGCTCCAATAGATATCCACTAAACTGTCTCGAACAGGCTGTTTTGGCACCAACTATGTTGTTTATGCGTATCCACATTGAAATGTATTCTGCCAAATGCTTTGTTTTCTCCAATTGAGTCTCAAATGCTTTGATTTGATCACAATACATGACGATCTTCCAAAGTACTATATTCAAAAGATATCACTCAGTTTCAGTAGATATCCACTGAATATGTGTCAAATTCAGTAGATATCTACTGAACTGTTTTCATGAGGTTGTTTCGTCACCAAATATGCTATTTATGTGTATTCACATAGAAATGTATTATGGTAAATACCTTGTTTTCTCCCAATTGTGTCTCAAATGCTTTGATTTGATCCCAATACATGAGGATCTTCCCAAGTACTATATTTATTAGATATCACTCAGTTTCAGTAGATATCCACTGAATAAGTGTCAGCTTCAGTAAATATCTGCTGAAATGTTTCAAACAGGCTGTTTTGGAACCAAATATGCTTTTTTTGTGTATCTACATAGAAATGTATTCTGCTAAATGATTTGTTTTCTCCAAATGAGTCTCAAATGCTTTGATTTGATCCCAATACCTGAGGATCTTCCCAAGTAATATACGTCATTTTGAGTATATTTCAATAGATATCACTAAGTTTCAGTAGACATCCATTGAATATGTGTCAGTTTCAGTAGATATCTACTGAATTGTTTCAAACAGGCTGTTTTGGCACAAAATATGCTGTGTATGTGTATCCACATAGAAATGTATTGTGGTAAATGCTTTGTTCTCTCCCAATTGTGTCTGAAATGCTTTGATTTGATCGCAATACATGAGGATATTCCCAAGTACTATATACAGTAGATATCACTCAGTTTCAGTAGATATCCACTGAATAAGTGTCAGCTTCAGTAGATATCTACTGAACCATTTTGGTGAGGCTGTTTTGGCACCAAATATGTTGTTTATGTGTATCCATATAGAAATGTATTCTCGTAAATGCTTTGTTTTCTCCCAATTGAGTCTCAAATACTTTGATTTGATCCCAATACATGAGGATCTTCCCAAGTACTATATTCAGTAGATATCACTGAGTTTCAGTAGATATCCACTGAAAAAGTGCCAGCTTGTGTAGATATCTACTGAAATGTTTCGAACAGGCTGTTTTGGAACCAAATATGCTGTTTACGTGTATCCACATAGAAATGTATTCTGGTAAACGCTTTGTTTTCTTCAATTGAGTCTCAAATGCTTTGATTTGATCCCAAGACATGAGGATCTTCCCAAGTACTATATTAAGTAGATATCACTCAGTTTCAGTAGATATCCACTGAATAAGTGTCAGCTTCAGTAGCTATCTACAAAACTGTCTCGAACAGGCTGTTTTGGCACCAAATATGTCGTTTATGCGTATCCACATTGAAATGTATTCTGGTAAATGCTTTGTTTTCTCCAATTGAGTCTCAAATGCTTTGATTTGATCACAATACATGAGGATCTTCCCAAGTACTATATTCAAAAGATATCACTCAGTTTCAGTAGATATCCACTAAATATGTGTCAAATTCAGTAGATATCTACTGAACTGTTTTCATGAGGTTGTTTCGTTACCAAATATGCTGTTTATGTGTATTCACATAGAAATGTATTATGGTAAATGCTTTGTTTTCTCCCAATTGTGTCTCAAATGCTTTGATTTGATCCCAATACATGAGGATCTTCCCAAGTACTATATTAAGTAGATATCACTCAGTTTCAGTAGATATCCACTGAATAAGTGTCAGCTTCAATAGATATCTACTAAACTGTTTCGAACAGGCTGTTTTGGCACCAAATATGTTGTTTATGTGTATCCCCATAGAAATGTATTCTGGTAAATGCTTTGTTTTCTCCCAATTGAGTCTCAAAAGGTTTGATTTTGATCCCAATACATGAGAATCTTCCCAAGTACTATATTCAGTAGATATCCACTGAATAAGTGTTAGCTTCAGTTGATATCTACTAAACTGTTTCGAACAGGCTGTTTTGGCACCAAATATGTTGTTTATGCGTATCCAGATAGAAATGTATTCTGCTAAATGCTTGGTTTTCTCCAATTGAGTCTCAAACGCTTTGATTTGATCCCAATACTTGAGGATCTTCCCAAGTACTATATTCAAAAGATATCACTCAGTTTCAGTAGATATCCACTAAATATGTGTCAACTTCAGTAGATATCTACTGAACTGTTTGGATGAGGTTGTTTCGGCACCAAATATGCTGTTTATGTGTATTCACATAGAAATGTATTCTGGTAAATGCTTTGTTTTCTCCCAATTGAGTCTCAAATGCTTTGATTTGATCCCAATACATAAGGATCTTCCCAAGTACTATATTCAGTAGATATCACTCAATTTCAGTAGATATCCACTGAATAAGTGTCAGCTTCAGTAAATATCTGCTGAAATGTTTCAAACAGGCTGTTTTGGAACCAAATATGCTTTTTATGTGTATCCACATAGAAATGTATTCTGCTAAATGCTTTGTTTTCTCCAATTGATTCTCAAATGCTTTGATTTGATCCCAATACCTGAGGATCTTCCCAAGTAATATACGTCATTTTGAGTATATGTCAATAGATATCACTAAGTTTCAGTAGACATCCATTGAATATGTGTCAGTTTCAGTAGATATCTGCTGAATTGTTTCAAACAGGCTGTTTTGGCACAAAATATGCTGTGTATGTGTATCCACATAGAAATATATTGTGGTAAATGCTTTGTTCTCTCCCAATTGTGTCTGAAATGCTTTGATTTGATCGCAATACATGAGGATATTCCCAAGTACTATATACAGTAGATATCACTCAGATACAGTAGATATCCGTTGAATAAGTGTCAGCTTCAGTAGATATCTAATGAACCGTTTTGGTGAGGCTGTTTTGGCACCAAATATGTTGTTTATGTGTATCCATATAGAAATGTATTCTGGTAAATGCTTTGTTTTCTCCCAATTGAGTCTCAAATACTCTGATTTGATCCCAATACATGAGGATCTTCCCAAGTACTATATTCAGTAGATATCACTGAGTTTCAGTAGATATCCACTGAATAAGTGTCAGCTTCAGTAGATATCTACTGAACTGTTTTGATGAGGCCGTTTTGGCAACAAATATGTCGTCTATGTGTATCCACATAGAAAGGTATTCTGGTAAATGCTTTGTTTTCTCCCAATTGAGTCTCAAATGCTTCGATTTGATCCCAATACATGAGGATCTTCCCAAGTACCATATTTAGTAGATATCACTCAGTTTCTGTAGATATCCACTGAATATGTGTCAGGTTAGTAGATATCTACTGAACCGTTTTGATGAGGCTGTTTTGGCACCAAATATGTTGTGTATGTGTATCCACATAGAAATGTATTATGGAAAATGCTTTGTTTTCTCCCAATTGTGTCTCAAATTTTTTGATTTGATTCCAATACATGCGGATCTTCCCAAGTACTATATTTAGTAGATATCACTCAATTTCAGTAGATATCCACTGAATAAGTGCCAACTTCAGTAGATATCTACTGAAATGTTTCGAACAGGCTGTTTTGGAACCAAATATGTTGTTTACGTGTATCCACATAGAAATGTATTCTGCTAAACGCTTTCTTTTCTTCAATTGAGTCTCAAATGCTTTGATTTGATCCCAAGACATGAGGATCATCCCAAGTACTATATTAAGTAGATATCACTCAGTTTCAGTAGATATCCACTGAATAAGTGTCAGCTTTAATAGATATCTACTAAACTGTCTTGAACAGGCTGTTTTGGCACCAAATATGTTGTTTATGCGTATCCACATTGAAATGTATTCTGCTAAATGCTTTGTTTTCTCCAATTGAGTCTCAAATGCTTTGATTTGATCACAATACATGGCGATCTTCCCAAGTACTATATTCAAAAGATATTACTCAGTTTCAGTAGATATCCACTGAATATGTGTCAAATTCAGTAGATATCTACTGAACTGTTTTCATGAGGTTGTTTCGTCACCAAATATGTTGTTTATGTGTATTCACATAGAAATGTATTATGGTAAATGCTTTGTTTTCTCCCAATTGTTTCTCAAATGCTTTGATTTGATCCCAATACATGAGGATCTTCCCAAGTACTATATTTAGTAGATATCACGCAGTTTCAGTAGATATCCACTGAATAAGTGTCAACTTCAGTAGATATCTACTGAAATGTTTCAAACAGGCTGTTTTGGCACCAAAGAAGGTGTTTACGTGTATCCACATTGAAATGTATTCTGCTAAATGCTTTGTTTTCTTCAATTGAGTCTGAAATGCTTTGATTTGATCCCAAGACATGAGGATCTTCCCAAGTACTATATTAAGTAGATATCCACTGAATAAGTGTTAGCTTCAGTAGATATCTACTAAACTGTTTCGAACAGGCTGTTTTGGCACCAAATATGTTGTTTATGCGTATCCACATAGAAATGTATTCTGCTAAATGCTTTGTTTTCTCCAATTGAGTCTCAAACGCTTTGATTTGATCCCAATACTTGAGGATCTTCCCAAGTACTATATTCAAAAGATATCACTCAGTTTCAGTAGATATCCACTAAATATGTGTCAACTTCAGTAGATATCTACTGAACTGTTTGGATGAGGTTGTTTCGGCACCAACTATGCTGTTTATGTGTATCCACATAGAAATGTATTATGGTAAATGCTTTGTTTTCTCCAATTAAGTCTCAAATGCTTTGATTTGATCGCAATACATGAGGATCTTCCCAAGTACTATATTCAAAAGATATCACTCAGTTTCAGTAGATATCCACTGAATATGTGTCAACTTCAGTAGATATCTAATGAACTGTTTTGATGAGGTTGTTTCGGCACCAAATATGCTATTTATGTGTATTCACATAGAAAAGTATTCTGGTGAATGCTTTGTTTTCTCCCAATTGAGTCTCAAATGCTTTGATTTGATCGCAATACATAAGGATCTTCCCAAGTACTATATTCAAAAGATATCAGTCAGTTTCAGTAGATATCCACTGAATATGTGTCAGCTTCAGAAGATATCTACTGAACCGTTTTGATGAGGCTGTTTTGGCACCAAATATGTTGTGTATGTGTATCCACATAAAAATGTATTATGGTAAAGGCTTTGTTTTCTCCCAATTGTGTCTCAAATGCTTTGATTTGATCCCAATACATGAGGATCTTCCCAAGTACTATATTCAGTAGATATCACTCAGTTTCAGTAGATATCGACTGAATAAGTGTCAACTTCAGTGGATATCTACTGAAATGTTTCAAACAGGCTGTTTTGGCACCAAATATGTTGTGTATGTGTATCCACAAAGAAATGTATTCTGCTAAATGCTTTGTTTTCTTCAATTGAGTCTCAAATGCTTTGATTTGATCCCAAGACATGAGGATCTTCCCAAGTACTATATTAAGTAGATATCACTCAGTTTCAGTAGATATCCACTGAATAAGTGTCAGCTTCAATAGATATCTACTAAACTGTTTCGAACAGGCTGTTTTGGCACCAAATATGTTGTTTATGTGTATCCCCATAGAAATGTATTCTGGTAAATGCTTCGTTTTCTCCCAATTGAGTCTCAAATGCTTTGATTTTGATCCCAATACATGAGGATCTTCCCAAGTACTATATTGAGTAGATATCCACTGAATATATGTCAGCTTCAGAAGATATCTACTGAACTGTTTTGATGAGGCTGTTTTGGCACCAAATATGCTGTTTATGTGTATCCACATAGAAATGTATTATGGTAAATGCTTTGTTTTCTCCCAATTGAGTCTCAAATGCTTTGATTTGATCCCAATACATGAGGATCTTCCCAAGTACTATATTCAAAAGATATCACTCAGTTTCAGTAGATATCCACTGAATATGTGTCAACTTCAGTAGATATCTAATGAACTGTTTTGATGAGGTTGTTTTGGCACCAAATATGCTATTTATGTGTATTCACATAGAAACGTATTATGGTAAATGCTTTGTTTTCTCCCAATTGAGTCTCAAATGCTTTGATTTGATCGCAATACATGAGGATCTTCCCAAGTACTATATTCAAAAGATATCAGTCAGTTTCAGTAGATATCCACTGAATATGTGTCAGCTTCAGAAGATATCTACTGAACCGTTTTGATGAGGCTGTTTTGGCACCAAATATGTTGTGTATGTGTATCCACATAAAAATGTATTATGGTAAAGGCTTTGTTTTCTCCCAATTGTGTCTCAAATGCTTTGATTTGATCCCAATACATGAGGATCTTCCCAAGTACTATATTCAGTAGATATCACTCAGTTTCAGTAGATATCCACTGAATAAGTGTCAACTTCAGTAGATTTCTACTGAAATGTTTCAAACAGGCTGTTTTGGCACCAAATATGTTGTGTATGTGTATCCACAAAGAAATGTATTATGCTAAATGCTTTGTTTTCTTCAATTGAGTCTCAAATGCTTTGATTTGATCCCAAGACATGAGGATCTTCCCAAGTACTATATTAAGTAGATATCACTCAATTTCAGTAGATATCCACTGAATAAGTGTCAGCTTCAATAGATATCTACTAAACTATTTCGAACAGGCTGTTTTGGCACCAAATATGTTGTTTATGTGTATCCCCATAGAAATGTATTCTGGTAAATGCTTTGTTTTCTCCCAATTGAGTCTCAAATGCTTTGATTTTGATCCCAATACATGAGGATCTTCCCAAGAGTAGATATCCACTGAATATATGTCAGCTTCAGTAGATATCTACTGAACTGTTTTGATGAGGCTGTTTTGGCACCAAATATGCTGTTTATGTGTATCCACATAGAAATGTATTATGCTAAATGCTTTGTTTTCTCCCAATTGAGTCTCAAATGCTTTGATTTGATCCCAATACATGAGGATCTTCCCAAGTATTATATTCAATAGATATCACTGAGTTTCAGCAGATATCCATTGAATAAGTGTCTGCTTTAGGAGATATCTACTGAACTGTTTTGATGAGGCTGTTTTGGCACCAAATATGTTGTTTATGTGTTTCCACATATAAATGTATTCTGGTAAATGCTTTGTTTTTTCCCAATTGAGTCTCAAATGCTTTGATTTTGATCCCAATACATGAGGATCTTCCCAAGTACTATATTCAGTAGATATCCACTGAATAAGTGTTAGCTTCAGTAGATATCTACTAAACTGTTTCGAACAGGCTGTTTTGGCACCAAATATGTTGTTTATGCGTATCCACATAGAAATGTATTCTGCTAAATGCTTTGTTTTCTCCAATTGAGTCTCAAACGCTTTGATTTGATCCCAATACTTGAGGATCTTCCCAAGTACTATATTCAAAAGATATCACTCAGTTTCAGTAGATATCCACTAAATATGTGTCAACTTCAGTAGATATCTTCTGAACTGTTTGGATGAGGTTGTTTCGGCACCAACTATGCTGTTTATGTGTATCCACATAGAAATGTATTATGGTAAATGCTTTGTTTTCTCCAATTAAGTCTCAAATGCTTTGATTTGATCGCAATACATGAGGATCTTCCCAAGTACTATATTCAAAAGATATCACTCAGTTTCAGTAGATATCCACTGAATATGTGTCAACTTCAGTAGATATCTAATGAACTGTTTTGATGAGGTTGTTTCGGCACCAAATATGCTATTTATGTGTATTCACATAGAAAAGTATTCTGGTGAATACTTTGTTTTCTCCCAATTGAGTCTCAAATGTTTTGATTTGATCGCAATACATAAGGATCTTCCCAAGTACTATATTCAAAAGATATCAGTCAGTTTCAGTAGATATCCACTGAATATGTGTCAGCTTCAGAAGATATCTACTGAACCGTTTTGATGAGGCTGTTTTGGCACCAAATATGTTGTGTATGTGTATCCACATAAAAATGTATTATGGTAAAGGCTTTGTTTTCTCCCAATTGTGTCTCAAATGCTTTGATTTGATCCCAATACATGAGGATCTTCCCAAGTACTATATTCAGTAGATGTCACTCAGTTTCAGAAGATATCCACTGAATAAGTGTCAACTTCAGTAGATTTCAACTGAAATGTTTCAAACAGGCTGTTTTGGCACCAAATATGTTGTGTATGTGTATCCACAAAGAAATGTATTATGCTAAATGCTTTGTTTTCTTCAATTGAGTCTCAAATGCTTTGATTTGATCCCAAGACATGAGGATCTTCCCAAGTACTATATTAAGTAGATATCACTCAATTTCAGTAGATATCCACTGAATAAGTGTCAGCTTCAATAGATATCTACTAAACTGTTTCGAACAGGCTGTTTTGGCACCAAATATGTTGTTTATGTGTATCCCCATAGAAATGTATTCTGGTAAATGCTTTGTTTTCTCCCAATTGAGTCTCAAATGCTTTGATTTTGATCCCAATACATGAGGATCTTCCCAAGTACTATATTGAGTAGATATCCACTGAATATATGTCAGCTTCAGAAGATATCTACTGAACTGTTTTGATGAGGCTGTTTTGGCACCAAATATGCTGTTTATGTGTATCCACATAGAAATGTATTATGGTAAATGCTTTGTTTTCTCCCAATTGAGTCTCAAATGCTTTGATTTGATCCCAATACATGAGGATCTTCCCAAGTACTATATTCAAAAGATATCACTCAGTTTCAGTAGATATCCACTGAATATGTGTCAACTTCAGTAGATATCTAATGAACTGTTTTGATGAGGTTGTTTTGGCACCAAATATGCTATTTATGTGTATTCACATAGAAACGTATTATGGTAAATGCTTTGTTTTCTCCCAATTGAGTCTCAAATGCTTTGATTTGATCGCAATACATGAGGATCTTCCCAAGTACTATATTCAAAAGATATCAGTCAGTTTCAGTAGATATCCACTGAATATGTGTCAGCTTCAGAAGATATCTACTGAACCGTTTTGATGAGGCTGTTTTGGCACCAAATATGTTGTGTATGTGTATCCACATAAAAATGTATTATGGTAAAGGCTTTGTTTTCTCCCAATTGTGTCTCAAATGCTTTGATTTGATCCCAATACATGAGGATCTTCCCAAGTACTATATTCAGTAGATATCACTCAGTTTCAGTAGATATCCACTGAATAAGTGTCAACTTCAGTAGATTTCTACTGAAATGTTTCAAACAGGCTGTTTTGGCACCAAATATGTTGTGTATGTGTATCCACAAAGAAATGTATTATGCTAAATGCTTTGTTTTCTTCAATTGAGTCTCAAATGCTTTGATTTGATCCCAAGACATGAGGATCTTCCCAAGTACTATATTAAGTAGATATCACTCAATTTCAGTAGATATCCACTGAATAAGTGTCAGCTTCAATAGATATCTACTAAACTATTTCGAACAGGCTGTTTTGGCACCAAATATGTTGTTTATGTGTATCCCCATAGAAATGTATTCTGGTAAATGCTTTGTTTTCTCCCAATTGAGTCTCAAATGCTTTGATTTTGATCCCAATACATGAGGATCTTCCCAAGAGTAGATATCCACTGAATATATGTCAGCTTCAGTAGATATCTACTGAACTGTTTTGATGAGGCTGTTTTGGCACCAAATATGCTGTTTATGTGTATCCACATAGAAATGTATTATGCTAAATGCTTTGTTTTCTCCCAATTGAGTCTCAAATGCTTTGATTTGATCCCAATACATGAGGATCTTCCCAAGTATTATATTCAATAGATATCACTGAGTTTCAGCAGATATCCATTGAATAAGTGTCTGCTTTAGGAGATATCTACTGAACTGTTTTGATGAGGCTGTTTTGGCACCAAATATGTTGTTTATGTGTTTCCACATATAAATGTATTCTGGTAAATGCTTTGTTTTTTCCCAATTGAGTCTCAAATGCTTTGATTTTGATCCCAATACATGAGGATCTTCCCAAGTACTATATTCAGTAGATATCCACTGAATAAGTGTTAGCTTCAGTAGATATCTACTAAACTGTTTCGAACAGGCTGTTTTGGCACCAAATATGTTGTTTATGCGTATCCACATAGAAATGTATTCTGCTAAATGCTTTGTTTTCTCCAATTGAGTCTCAAACGCTTTGATTTGATCCCAATACTTGAGGATCTTCCCAAGTACTATATTCAAAAGATATCACTCAGTTTCAGTAGATATCCACTAAATATGTGTCAACTTCAGTAGATATCTTCTGAACTGTTTGGATGAGGTTGTTTCGGCACCAACTATGCTGTTTATGTGTATCCACATAGAAATGTATTATGGTAAATGCTTTGTTTTCTCCAATTAAGTCTCAAATGCTTTGATTTGATCGCAATACATGAGGATCTTCCCAAGTACTATATTCAAAAGATATCACTCAGTTTCAGTAGATATCCACTGAATATGTGTCAACTTCAGTAGATATCTAATGAACTGTTTTGATGAGGTTGTTTCGGCACCAAATATGCTATTTATGTGTATTCACATAGAAAAGTATTCTGGTGAATACTTTGTTTTCTCCCAATTGAGTCTCAAATGTTTTGATTTGATCGCAATACATAAGGATCTTCCCAAGTACTATATTCAAAAGATATCAGTCAGTTTCAGTAGATATCCACTGAATATGTGTCAGCTTCAGAAGATATCTACTGAACCGTTTTGATGAGGCTGTTTTGGCACCAAATATGTTGTGTATGTGTATCCACATAAAAATGTATTATGGTAAAGGCTTTGTTTTCTCCCAATTGTGTCTCAAATGCTTTGATTTGATCCCAATACATGAGGATCTTCCCAAGTACTATATTCAGTAGATGTCACTCAGTTTCAGAAGATATCCACTGAATAAGTGTCAACTTCAGTAGATTTCAACTGAAATGTTTCAAACAGGCTGTTTTGGCACCAAATATGTTGTGTATGTGTATCCACAAAGAAATGTATTATGCTAAATGCTTTGTTTTCTTCAATTGAGTCTCAAATGCTTTGATTTGATCCCAAGACATGAGGATCTTCCCAAGTACTATATTAAGTAGATATCACTCAATTTCAGTAGATATCCACTGAATAAGTGTCAGCTTCAATAGATATCTACTAAACTGTTTCGAACAGGCTGTTTTGGCACCAAATATGTTGTTTATGTGTATCCCCATAGAAATGTATTCTGGTAAATGCTTTGTTTTCTCCCAATTGAGTCTCAAATGCTTTGATTTTGATCCCAATACATGAGGATCTTCCCAAGTACTATATTGAGTAGATATCCACTGAATATATGTCAGCTTCAGAAGATATCTACTGAACTGTTTTGATGAGGCTGTTTTGGCACCAAATATGCTGTTTATGTGTATCCACATAGAAATGTATTATGGTAAATGCTTTGTTTTCTCCCAATTGAGTCTCAAATGCTTTGATTTGATCCCAATACATGAGGATCTTCCCAAGTACTATATTCAAAAGATATCACTCAGTTTCAGTAGATATCCACTGAATATGTGTCAACTTCAGTAGATATCTAATGAACTGTTTTGATGAGGTTGTTTTGGCACCAAATATGCTATTTATGTGTATTCACATAGAAACGTATTATGGTAAATGCTTTGTTTT
Organism: Eucommia ulmoides; assembly: GCA_016647705.1. Lineage (NCBI taxonomy): Eukaryota > Viridiplantae > Streptophyta > Magnoliopsida > Garryales > Eucommiaceae > Eucommia > Eucommia ulmoides. Next base: position 35,834,997 of record CM028334.1, on the reverse strand, counting down.
CTCCCAATTGAGTCTCAAATGCTTTGATTTGATCGCAATACATGAGGATCTTCCCAAGTACTATATTCAAAAGATATCAGTCAGTTTCAGTAGATATCCACTGAATATGTGTCAGCTTCAGAAGATATCTACTGAACCGTTTTGATGAGGCTGTTTTGGCACCAAATATGTTGTGTATGTGTATCCACATAAAAATGTATTATGGTAAAGGCTTTGTTTTCTCCCAATTGTGTCTCAAATGCTTTGATTTGATCCCAATACATGAGGATCTTCCCAAGTACTATATTCAGTAGATATCACTCAGTTTCAGTAGATATCCACTGAATAAGTGTCAACTTCAGTAGATTTCTACTGAAATGTTTCAAACAGGCTGTTTTGGCACCAAATATGTTGTGTATGTGTATCCACAAAGAAATGTATTATGCTAAATGCTTTGTTTTCTTCAATTGAGTCTCAAATGCTTTGATTTGATCCCAAGACATGAGGATCTTCCCAAGTACTATATTAAGTAGATATCACTCAATTTCAGTAGATATCCACTGAATAAGTGTCAGCTTCAATAGATATCTACTAAACTATTTCGAACAGGCTGTTTTGGCACCAAATATGTTGTTTATGTGTATCCCCATAGAAATGTATTCTGGTAAATGCTTTGTTTTCTCCCAATTGAGTCTCAAATGCTTTGATTTTGATCCCAATACATGAGGATCTTCCCAAGAGTAGATATCCACTGAATATATGTCAGCTTCAGTAGATATCTACTGAACTGTTTTGATGAGGCTGTTTTGGCACCAAATATGCTGTTTATGTGTATCCACATAGAAATGTATTATGCTAAATGCTTTGTTTTCTCCCAATTGAGTCTCAAATGCTTTGATTTGATCCCAATACATGAGGATCTTCCCAAGTATTATATTCAATAGATATCACTGAGTTTCAGCAGATATCCATTGAATAAGTGTCTGCTTTAGGAGATATCTACTGAACTGTTTTGATGAGGCTGTTTTGGCACCAAATATGTTGTTTATGTGTTTCCACATATAAATGTATTCTGGTAAATGCTTTGTTTTTTCCCAATTGAGTCTCAAATGCTTTGATTTTGATCCCAATACATGAGGATCTTCCCAAGTACTATATTCAGTAGATATCCACTGAATAAGTGTTAGCTTCAGTAGATATCTACTAAACTGTTTCGAACAGGCTGTTTTGGCACCAAATATGTTGTTTATGCGTATCCACATAGAAATGTATTCTGCTAAATGCTTTGTTTTCTCCAATTGAGTCTCAAACGCTTTGATTTGATCCCAATACTTGAGGATCTTCCCAAGTACTATATTCAAAAGATATCACTCAGTTTCAGTAGATATCCACTAAATATGTGTCAACTTCAGTAGATATCTTCTGAACTGTTTGGATGAGGTTGTTTCGGCACCAACTATGCTGTTTATGTGTATCCACATAGAAATGTATTATGGTAAATGCTTTGTTTTCTCCAATTAAGTCTCAAATGCTTTGATTTGATCGCAATACATGAGGATCTTCCCAAGTACTATATTCAAAAGATATCACTCAGTTTCAGTAGATATCCACTGAATATGTGTCAACTTCAGTAGATATCTAATGAACTGTTTTGATGAGGTTGTTTCGGCACCAAATATGCTATTTATGTGTATTCACATAGAAAAGTATTCTGGTGAATACTTTGTTTTCTCCCAATTGAGTCTCAAATGTTTTGATTTGATCGCAATACATAAGGATCTTCCCAAGTACTATATTCAAAAGATATCAGTCAGTTTCAGTAGATATCCACTGAATATGTGTCAGCTTCAGAAGATATCTACTGAACCGTTTTGATGAGGCTGTTTTGGCACCAAATATGTTGTGTATGTGTATCCACATAAAAATGTATTATGGTAAAGGCTTTGTTTTCTCCCAATTGTGTCTCAAATGCTTTGATTTGATCCCAATACATGAGGATCTTCCCAAGTACTATATTCAGTAGATGTCACTCAGTTTCAGAAGATATCCACTGAATAAGTGTCAACTTCAGTAGATTTCAACTGAAATGTTTCAAACAGGCTGTTTTGGCACCAAATATGTTGTGTATGTGTATCCACAAAGAAATGTATTATGCTAAATGCTTTGTTTTCTTCAATTGAGTCTCAAATGCTTTGATTTGATCCCAAGACATGAGGATCTTCCCAAGTACTATATTAAGTAGATATCACTCAATTTCAGTAGATATCCACTGAATAAGTGTCAGCTTCAATAGATATCTACTAAACTGTTTCGAACAGGCTGTTTTGGCACCAAATATGTTGTTTATGTGTATCCCCATAGAAATGTATTCTGGTAAATGCTTTGTTTTCTCCCAATTGAGTCTCAAATGCTTTGATTTTGATCCCAATACATGAGGATCTTCCCAAGTACTATATTGAGTAGATATCCACTGAATATATGTCAGCTTCAGAAGATATCTACTGAACTGTTTTGATGAGGCTGTTTTGGCACCAAATATGCTGTTTATGTGTATCCACATAGAAATGTATTATGGTAAATGCTTTGTTTTCTCCCAATTGAGTCTCAAATGCTTTGATTTGATCCCAATACATGAGGATCTTCCCAAGTACTATATTCAAAAGATATCACTCAGTTTCAGTAGATATCCACTGAATATGTGTCAACTTCAGTAGATATCTAATGAACTGTTTTGATGAGGTTGTTTTGGCACCAAATATGCTATTTATGTGTATTCACATAGAAACGTATTATGGTAAATGCTTTGTTTTCTCCCAATTGAGTCTCAAATGCTTTGATTTGATCGCAATACATGAGGATCTTCCCAAGTACTATATTCAAAAGATATCAGTCAGTTTCAGTAGATATCCACTGAATATGTGTCAGCTTCAGAAGATATCTACTGAACCGTTTTGATGAGGCTGTTTTGGCACCAAATATGTTGTGTATGTGTATCCACATAAAAATGTATTATGGTAAAGGCTTTGTTTTCTCCCAATTGTGTCTCAAATGCTTTGATTTGATCCCAATACATGAGGATCTTCCCAAGTACTATATTCAGTAGATATCACTCAGTTTCAGTAGATATCCACTGAATAAGTGTCAACTTCAGTAGATTTCTACTGAAATGTTTCAAACAGGCTGTTTTGGCACCAAATATGTTGTGTATGTGTATCCACAAAGAAATGTATTATGCTAAATGCTTTGTTTTCTTCAATTGAGTCTCAAATGCTTTGATTTGATCCCAAGACATGAGGATCTTCCCAAGTACTATATTAAGTAGATATCACTCAATTTCAGTAGATATCCACTGAATAAGTGTCAGCTTCAATAGATATCTACTAAACTATTTCGAACAGGCTGTTTTGGCACCAAATATGTTGTTTATGTGTATCCCCATAGAAATGTATTCTGGTAAATGCTTTGTTTTCTCCCAATTGAGTCTCAAATGCTTTGATTTTGATCCCAATACATGAGGATCTTCCCAAGTACTATATTGAGTAGATATCCACTGAATATATGTCAGCTTCAGTAGATATCTACTGAACTGTTTTGATGAGGCTGTTTTGGCACCAAATATGCTGTTTATGTGTATCCACATAGAAATGTATTATGCTAAATGCTTTGTTTTCTCCCAATTGAGTCTCAAATGCTTTGATTTGATCCCAATACATGAGGATCTTCCCAAGTATTATATTGAATAGATATCACTGAGTTTCAGCAGATATCCATTGAATAAGTGTCTGCTTTAGGAGATATCTACTGAACTGTTTTGATGAGGCTGTTTTGGCACCAAATATGTTGTTTATGTGTTTCCACATATAAATGTATTCTGGTAAATGCTTTGTTTTTTCCCAATTGAGTCTCAAACGCTTTGATTTTGATCCCAATACATGAGGATCTTCCCAAGTACTATATTCAGTAGATATCCACTGAATAAGTGTTAGCTTCAGTAGATATCTACTAAACTGTTTCGAACAGGCTGTTTTGGCACCAAATATGTTGTTTATGCGTATCCACATAGAAATGTATTCTGCTAAATGCTTTGTTTTCTCCAATTGAGTCTCAAACGCTTTGATTTGATCCCAATACTTGAGGATCTTCCCAAGTACTATATTCAAAAGATATCACTCAGTTTCAGTAGATATCCACTAAATATGTGTCAACTTCAGTAGATATCTACTGAACTGTTTGGATGAGGTTGTTTCGGCACCAACTATGCTGTTTATGTGTATCCACATAGAAATGTATTATGGTAAATGCTTTGTTTTCTCCAATTAAGTCTCAAATGCTTTGATTTGATCGCAATACATGAGGATCTTCCCAAGTACTATATTCAAAAGATATCACTCAGTTTCAGTAGATATCCACTGAATATGTGTCAACTTCAGTAGATATCTAATGAACTGTTTTGATGAGGTTGTTTCGGCACCAAATATGCTATTTATGTGTATTCACATAGAAAAGTATTCTGGTGAATACTTTGTTTTCTCCCAATTGAGTCTCAAATGTTTTGATTTGATCGCAATACATAAGGATCTTCCCAAGTACTATATTCAAAAGATATCAGTCAGTTTCAGTAGATATCCACTGAATATGTGTCAGCTTCAGAAGATATCTACTGAACCGTTTTGATGAGGCTGTTTTGGCACCAAATATGTTGTGTATGTGTATCCACATAAAAATGTATTATGGTAAAGGCTTTGTTTTCTCCCAATTGTGTCTCAAATGCTTTGATTTGATCCCAATACATGAGGATCTTCCCAAGTACTATATTCAGTAGATATCACTCAGTTTCAGAAGATATCCACTGAATAAGTGTCAACTTCAGTAGATTTCAACTGAAATGTTTCAAACAGGCTGTTTTGGCACCAAATATGTTGTGTATGTGTATCCACAAAGAAATGTATTATGCTAAATGCTTTGTTTTCTTCAATTGAGTCTCAAATGCTTTGATTTGATCCCAAGACATGAGGATCTTCCCAAGTACTATATTAAGTAGATATCACTCAATTTCAGTAGATATCCACTGAATAAGTGTCAGCTTCAATAGATATCTACTAAACTGTTTCGAACAGGCTGTTTTGGCACCAAATATGTTGTTTATGTGTATCCCCATAGAAATGTATTCTGGTAAATGCTTTGTTTTCTCCCAATTGAGTCTCAAATGCTTTGATTTTGATCCCAATACATGAGGATCTTCCCAAGTACTATATTGAGTAGATATCCACTGAATATATGTCAGCTTCAGTAGATATCTACTGAACTGTTTTGATGAGGCTGTTTTGGCACCAAATATGCTGTTTATGTGTATCCACATAGAAATGTATTATGCTAAATGCTTTGTTTTCTCCCAATTGAGTCTCAAATGCTTTGATTTGATCCCAATACATGAGGATCTTCCCAAGTATTATATTGAATAGATATCACTGAGTTTCAGCAGATATCCATTGAATAAGTGTCTGCTTCAGGAGATATCTACTGAACTGTTTTGATGAGGCTGTTTTGGCACCAAATATGTTGTTTATGTGTTTCCACATATAAATGTATTCTGGTAAATGCTTTGTTTTCTCCCAATTGAGTCTCAAATGCTTTGATTTTGATCCCAATACATGAGGATCTTCCCAAGTACTATATTCAGTAGATATCAGTCAGTTTCAGAAGATATCCACTGAATATGTGTCAGCTTCAGAAGATATCTACTGAACCGTTTTGATGAGGCTGTTTTGGCACGAAATATGCTGTGTATATGTATCCACATAGAAATGTATTATGGTAAAGGCTTTGTTTTCTCCCAATTGTGTCTCAAATGCTTTGATTTGATCCCAATACATGCGGATCTTCCCAAGTACTATATTTAGTAGATATCACTCAGTTTCAGTAGATATCCGCTGAATAAGTGTCAACTTCAGTAGATATCTACTGAAATGTTTCAAACAGGCTGTTTTGGCACCAAATATGTTGTGTACGTGTATCCACATAGAAATGTATTCTGCTAAATGCTTTGTTTTCTTCAATTGAGTCTCAAATGCTTTGATTTGATCCCAAGACATGAGGATCTTCCCAAGTACTATATTAAGTAGATATCACTCAGTTTCAGTAGATATCCACTGAATAAGTGTTAGCTTCAATAGATATTTACTAAACTGTTTCGAACAGGCTGTTTTGGCACCAAATATGTTGTTTATGCGTATCCACATAGAAATGTATTCAGCTAAATGATTTGTTTTCTCCAATTAAGTCTCAAATGCTTTGATTTGATCGCAATACATGAGGATCTTCCCAAGTACTATATTCAAAAGATATCACTCAGTTTCAGTAGATATCCACTGAATATGTGTCACCTTCAGAAGATATCTACTGAACCGTTTTGATGAGGCTGTTTTGGCACCAAATATGTTGTGTATGTGTATCCACATAAAAATGTATTATAGTAAAGGCTTTGTTTTCTCCCAATTGTGTCTCAAATGCTTTGATTTGATCCCAATATATGAGGATCTTCCCAAGTACTATATTCAGTTGATATCACTCAGTTTCAGTAGATATCCACTGAATAAGTGTCAACTTCAGTAGATATCTACTGAAATGTTTCAAACAGGCTGTTTTGGCACCCAATATGTTGTGTATGTGTATCCACAAAGAAATGTATTCTGCTAAATGCTTTCTTTTCTTCAATTGAGTCTCAAATGCTTTGATTTGATCCCAAGACATGAGGATCTTCCCAAGTACTATATTAAGTAGATATCACTCAGTTTCAGTAGATATCCACTGAATAAGTGTCAGCTTCAATAGATATCTACTAAAATGTTTCGAACAGACTGTTTTGGCACCAAATATGTTGTTTATGTGTATCCCCATAGAAATGTATTCTGGTAAATGCTTTGTTTTCTCCCAATTGAGTCTCAAATGCTTTGATTTTGATCCCAATACATGAGGATCTTCCCAAGTACTATATTCAGTAGATATCACTTAGTTTCAGTAGATATCCATTGAATATGTGTCAGCTTCAGTAGATATCTACTGAACTGTTTTGATGAGGCTGTTTTGGCACCAAATATGCTGTTTATGTGTATCCACATAGAAATGTATTATGGTAAATGCTTTGTTTTCTCCCAATTGAGTCTCAAATGCTTTGATTTGATCCCAATACATGAGGATCTTCCCAAGTACTATATTAAGTAGATATCACTCAGTTTCAGTAGATATCCACTGAATAAGTGTTAGCTTCAATAGATATCTACTAAACTGTTTCGAACAAGCTGTTTTGGCACCAAATATGTTGTTTATGCGTATCCACATAGAAATGTATTCAGCTAAATGATTTGTTTTCTCCAATTAAGTCTCAAATGCTTTGATTTGATCGCAATACATGAGGATCTTCCCAAGTACTATATTCAAAAGATATCACTCAGTTTCAGTAGATATCCACTGAATATGTGTCAACTTCAGTAGATATCTAATGAACTGTTTTGATGAGGTTGTTTCAGCACCAAATATGCTATTTATGTGTATTCACATGGAAAAGTATTCTGGCCAATGCTTTGTTTTCTCCCAATTGAGTCTTAAATGCTTTGATTTGATCCCAATACATGAGGATCTTCCCAAGTACTATATTCAGTAGATATCACTCAGTTTCAGTAGATATCCACTGAATAAGTGTCAGCTTCAGTAAATATCTACTGAAATGTTTCAAACAGGCTGTTTTGGCACCAAATATGCTATTTATGTGTATCCACATAGAAATTTATTCTGCTAAATGCTTTGTTTTCTCCAATTGAGTCTCAAATGCTTTGATTTGATCCCAATATCTGAGGATCTTCCCAAGTAATATACATCATTTTGAGTATATTTCAGTAGATATCACTCAGTTTCAGTAGACATCCACTGAATATGTGTCAGTTTCAGTAGATATCTACTGAACTGTTTCAAACAGGCTGTTTTGGCACCAAATACTAGTCTATACCCCATATATATATATATATATATATATATATACATGAAAGTAGGGAGTTAAAAAATGTTAATTTAAAAAAATCAAAATCTAATATTTAAGCAAAACGCTCATTAATTTATAAAATACAACAAAGTTGAAATTTATATCATGGAGCTTAAAGATTCTTGAGAATTAAATATAATAACTTGAAACAATTGTAAGAAAATTTCAGAATAAATTATATTTGTAAATAATAAAAATATATCTTAATTGAAAATTACACTTAATCGTTCAAAATTTGGCTGTGTGCCATCTATTGTCTCGTTCTATCAACATGTAGTGATCCAAAATTGGTAGAATTCTCTTTTTCACTGCATAATAATTGATGGAGGATATTTCTGAAAATTCCCGACTAAAACTACATACATGTAAAGAAACCAAGAGTAACGTTATTAAAGTTTAAGCAGAACTTCGATGGCAATTTGTTTTTTTATAAAAATCTACTAATTATCTAAACTAATAACATGACCCATATTATATTATTCCACTAAAAAAATGATATTGTTTTTAAACTTTCAAATCTATTTTTGAATTGATTTTAATCCCAATTTTAAAATCAAATATTTCGAATGTCCACTATACACCCCTCAAAAAATCTTCAATTATTTTAGGAAGTCAAAAATAATATTAATTTTTAATATCATGTATATTTTTTGAAAATTATGGCACATATATTGGTACGTTAACGCAAATTTTTAGGATTTCTATTTGAGAAAGTATAGAATTCAAAAGTTTAAAATCTAGAGTACCTTTATATATGCAAGTTTTGCATTTTCCTAAAGAATTTTGGGTTCATACATAGTATATTATTACCATATATTCTCGAGATCTAGGTTAAAAGATTAAGTTGGGAAAATTGGCTATTTTCTACCAGGTAAGTGATGTTTTGTTATTATTCTCCAACGACGAAAGAGGATTTGTTCAGTAAAGAATACAACCAAATTATTGTTTTTGTTTTCACACGTCTGGGTTGAATTCCCCAACCTGAATTTTAACACAACATAAAACAACAAATTATTTAGGAATGTAATAGTTCTTTATATATATATATATATATATATATATATATATATATATATATATATATATATATATATATATATTTTTCTATGTTGACTTCAACAATTTGAATATTAACAGGTGTTTTTGTTTTTAATCTCGTGTTGTGTTTTTACCGGTGTGATTTTTTTCCCCAAGAATGAGGATCATTGACAATGTTATGCAAATATGAGGATGTTACTATCATGTTCACGATTGACATAAAACAACAATTACTTAAGAATATGCTTTCATGTTTCATATGTTGTGTATTTCAACATGAAATAGAACAACAATTTACTTAAGGATACAACAAAATATGTTTTCATGTTTTATATGTTGAGGTTCAACTCCAAAATATTTACAATTTATTATACAACCATGTGTTGAAATAAACACACCTGTAAAAATTTTAAAAGAAAAAATATATAAAATGAATATATTATTATCATTTTTAAGGAAGATCACAAATTTGCATATCAAAACTACAAGAATCATAGTTAAAGGCATTCATCCTACCATTTCCAAGATTATTGACAAAAATATTCAAACATTTTGGTCTCTCTCTAGAGGGAGGGAAATGTTGCTCCCCTAAGAGTTGCATTGATGAAGGGACGTTGAGGAAAATAAAAATTGAAGAGAAGGACGTGGAGAGTCGATGATAGGACATGGGTTGATCCAGTAGGGGCGGATGAGGTACATTCTACACCCTGTCCTCCATGACCTAAAATTGAAACCCTGTTAGCCTGAGCGGTTTCAATCAAAGGATTTTCGGATTAAAGTGATTTTGACGATAACACACATATTTGATGTTTTAAATATACTAACGATGATTTTGAAATATAGAATATCCGAATACCATCAAAACAAATCATGAAAGCGAAATCAAGTCGAAAATGTATGATTTACATTAAAGCAATTTTTCATTTCGACATTACTTGTGGGATATTGAACTCGGAACTTTATAGGACACACACACACCGTATGTGTTCTTAATTGTGATATATTGATCTTATCATATCCAATATACTTATATATCACAATGTGAAGTATGCGTTTGATCATTACATGCTATATTGGAAAAAACACCTATTGATAAAAATTATGCGTAATTGGAATTTTATATTCTTAATATGATCTTTGAGTTTTTGAATCATATAAACATCTTGATAATAATTGTTACATACTTTATAAAGTGTTTATAATGATAAACAATCATAAACTAAGACCAAAAATCCAAAACGAACGAAAAGTCATGTCGCAGGCGCTGCAGCATAAGTAGTCGACTACTTATGCTGAAAGTAGTCGACTACTTTCAAGCAGAATGTTTTCTCTCTCCTACTCTGTTTTTGGCTTCACGTTTTGGCGTCGTATGCTTGTTCTAATTAATGTATGATGATTCATATGCCTTATAATGATTATATAATATGTTTTCATCATTCAATTTAATCAATACAATGTTGAATTAAAAAGAAATTGATCAAAATATTTTGAAATATTTTAGAACTCAAAATGCAGAATTGTGTCATGAACTCAAATTTGGATTTGCATATCATATTTTGTTCGGAATGTTTAAATCATGTCATGAGATGTTAGTTTAACATGTCTACATAATATATGAATGATCAATTGATATGTTGATCAATTCATTTATGATTAATTGACAAATTGACTCATAAGATATGAAAATTCTGTTTTCATCATGTTAAATGATTCTAAGTATTCAAATGCCTTAAATACTTGTATGTACTTAATTTGTTTGTATAATTGTATGATATACATTATACACTACTTATATGAATGATCATATTCATTATTCTATAAAAATACAAGTATATTGTTTTGAAATCAAGTGGGAATACAAAGATACCATTTTGAATTGATGGTAGGGTAGCTTAATAAATGCTAGTCCATACCTTGTCTTCCACTAGTATGAAAGGTATCCTATATTGATTATACTAGCTGCATTCTTTATTGAAAGGAGCCTAGCATTAAATGATTTCACACCATCTTTGCATAAACTCTATCATGCTTTGTCTACAAACATCATGATCCCTTACACTTTATTATATACATTGTATGTAAGAGATAATGGTTGTATTTTTCCACTACCTCAACAACATGAATGGACTATGGGTCCTATTCATTTAATTACACTATCTTGCATTAATTGAGGTTTAAAAAAGAGGAAAAGATTCTTGACAAATCTGCAGAAATAATGGAGAGGAGCCTATGCAATTTGAATGTTGAAGTTTGAAGAGGATTTCCAAACGGTCATTTGTTCTCAAGTTCTCCAAATGAGATATCCTCCTACATTCTCTACATCTATAAAAAGAAAGAAGATTGCTAAGGAAATAACATATCAAAGTATCAATCAAGTGAACCTCAAAGATCAAAGTAATACTACCAAAGAATTCCAAGCTAAAAACTGTCCAACAACACTTATACTCTTCTTGATTCATATTTCTTGAGTGTTTGTTGTATTTGTTTACCACACATAGATTCTTGACTTCTATATCTTGTGAGTGTTGAAGCTTCATTTTGTGAGACGGTGAGATTTTCATTGTAAATCTTGAGTAAGGGTTTTACTCAAGAGGAGAGATTTGTAAGTGAAATATATTCACTCTATATTGTAAAGACTTGAGATACGTACTTCTCAAGCGGCGACTAAGTCGGTTTGTTCTTCACCCGTAAGAAGATTAAAGATAGTAAAATCCTCGAAGGAGCTCGAGGGAGTGGACTAGGCAAAGGGTGTTTACCGAACCACTATAAAATACCGGTGTCAATCTCTCTAACTCTACTCTTTACATTTTTGCATATATTTGTATTTGTGATTATTACTCTTGTTTGAATATCCGTTGTGCACTTAATCACATTAACACTTAGGTTATATTGAGTAGTTTTTAAATAACGAATTATTTGCCAAAACTTAATTCACCCCCCTCTTGGGTAATTCTTGGGCCTTCAATTGGCATCAGAGCTACACTTGCTTAATAAGGCTTAAAATCCTAGCAAATAGATCGTGGCAAATTTCGTTGCAACTACCCTTCTTGAAGGTCAATTCATGCATAAACCTTCTTTGTTTAATGGTAACAATTATGTTTTTTGGAAAGCTAGAATGATAGCATTTTTATAAGCTACAAATTATGAAACTTGGAAAGTTATTAAAAATGGTCCACATACTCCTATCAAAACTAATCTTGATAGATCTACTACACTTAAGGTAGAATCGAAATTTGATGATAGGGACACCAAATTAATTTTTATAAATGCCCAAGCTATTAACCTTTTTTATTGTGGTTTAGATGTTCATGGATATAATAGGATTTTCGGATGCTCATCGGCTAAGAAGATTTGGGATACTCTTATGATTACACATGAGGGTACAAACCAAGTCAAGGAATCCAAGATCGACATTCTCGTACACCAATACGAACTATTCAAGATGGAGGATGGAGAATCGATCATGGAGATGTATACTCGCTTTTCAAATATTTGTAATAGCTTGAATGCACTCGGAAAGCCATACTCAATGTTCGAACGAGTACGAAAGATCCTTAGAGCTCTTCTCAAGGCTTGGGAACCAAAGGCTACGGCCATCTCAGAATCCAAAGATTTAAACAAATATTCCATTGATGAACTCATTGGTAACTTGACCACTCATGAGCGTCACTCAAAGGCTACGAAGAAGAAGGTAGAAACCGAAAGAAAGGAATAGCCTTAAAAGCTATTCATGACGATGATGACGACAATAATAGCATCAGGAGTGAACTCGAAGGTGAAATGGCTATCTTCGCAAGACAACTCAATCAGCTCAACCAGAGATTCTTTAAGAAGAAGAAATTCAACAAAACCGACATAAGTAAAGTTGAATGCTATAAATGTCACAAGTTCGGTCACTACAAAACCGAATGTCCTCAACTCAAGGAGGATCACAAAAAGCCAAAGAAACATCATTACAAAAACAAGAAAAGAGCTTTTAAAGCAACTTGGGATGACACCGACTCAAGTGACTCTAAAAGTGAAAGTAGTGGTGAGGAGGCCAACTTACTTGCACTCATGGCAAAAGAAGATGAGGTAACTCCTACTTTCGAAACTTGTTCATTAGATGAATATGATGAACTACTTAATGTATATGAAGAATTAAAAGATGAGTTTAAAAATTATTTTTCTAAAATGATAAATCTTAACAAAACAATAGCTTCTCTTTCAAAAGAATTGGAAACAACAAAATCTGAAATTATTTCTTTAAAACAAGAAAATGATTCTTTAAAGAAATGTGATCTTGAAAAGAAAAATATTTCTTTAAAAAATCAAATTGATGATTTAACCAAAATAGTCCACAAGTTTACTAAAGGTGAAAATAATTTTAAACTTCTCTTGGGAAGTCAAAAGAGTGTTTTCAACAAAGCCGGTTTAGGTTTTCATCAACATAAGAAACAAAAGAAATTTCAGAATTTTTTCTCTAAAACCAAAAAGTATATAAAATATTTTTATTGTAACAAAGTTGGTCACGCCATCGATGTTTGTAATGAAAGAAAACTGAAAAAAAACAAATACAAAGGTAAGAAAAATTTGGGTACCAAAGAGAACATTGGTTCCAAAGACTAACCCTCCCGGACCCAAGTAAAATGGGTACCGTTTAGGAATCATTTGAGGAGCTCCTTGTAGGTTAGTTTAAAGAAAACATAAGCAAGGAAAAATGGCTCCTAGATAGCAGTTGCTCACGGCACATGACAGGCGATAAAAATCAATTTACATTTTTGACACCTAAAGATGGAGGACATGTAATGTTTGGAGACAACTCTAAGGGTAAAATCATTGGTATTGGTAAAGTTGGTAAAAATGATTTTATTATTGAAAATATTTTACTTGTTGAAGGCTTAAAATATAATCTTCTAAGCATAAGCCAACTATGTGATAACGGTTTTAAAGTAACTTTTCTTGAAAAACAATGTGTCGTCAAAGAAGATGATGATCACAAAGTTTTATTTGTTGCATCACGTTTTGAAAATATTTATACATGTTCATTTGATGATCTATCTTCACAAAATATTTCATGCCTAAATGCTTTAGCCGAAAATAGTTGGTTATGGCATAGACATTTAGGACATGCTAGCATGGAACTTATTTCAAACTTATATAAAAATAATCTTGTACGTGGATTACCAAATGCAAAATTCGTTAAGGATAAAATATGTGATGCATGCCAACTTGGTAAACAAGTTAAAAGTTCTTTTAAGAAAAAGAAGTTTATTTCTAATACTAAACCATTAGAACTTTTGCATCTTGACTTATTTGGTCCTAATCTCGTTGCTAGCTTAGGTGGCAAACTTTATGCATTTGTGATTGTTGATGATTATTATAGATATACATGGGTTCCACTACTTACTAAGAAAAGTGATGTCTCTTACATGTTTGTTAAGTTTTGTAAGCGCGTTGAAAATGAGAAAGGCTTTAGCACTAACAATATCCGAAGCGATAGAGGAAGAGAATTCCAAAATGATGAGATTGAAAAATTTTGTGACGAACAAGGTTACGGACACAATTTTTCAGCCCCTAGAACATCTCAACAAAATGGCATTATTGAGAGGAAAAATTGCTCTTTACAAGAAATGGCTCAGACTATGTTAAACGAGCATTCTTCATCGCAATACTTTTGGGCAGAAGCCGTAAGTATGGCATGTTACATTTTGAACCGTGTTTCAATCCGAAGAAACTTAAATAAAACTCCATATGAGTTATGGAATGGTAAAACCCCTATTATCTCATACTTTAAAGTTTTCGGTTGTACGTGTTTTATTCTTAATGATAAAAAAAATCTTTCTAAATTTGATGCTAAATCCGATAAAGGTACTTTTCTTGGTTATTCAACTAATAGTAAAGCATATAAAGTATATAATAAACGTACACTTGCAGTTGAAGAATCAATGCATGTTGTTTTTGAGGAATCTAACCCCTTTTCGCCAAGAAAGGATATTGATGAAGAAAATACAGATTTGATAGAAAAATCAACGGAAGAATCTGAAAACATTGATTTAAGGCCCGTTGATAATGACTCAATGGAAGTACAACCTTTCAAGAACACGTTACCTAAGGCATGGAAAAAGGTCAACATTCATCCATCCGCTTAAATCATTGGTGACATTGAACGTGGAGTAAGTACTAGATCTTCTTTGAGAAACTATGTTAACAATTTTGCTTTCCTATCTCAAATTGAACCTAAAAATATTTTTGAAGCTATTGACGATGAATCTTGGATTCTTGCAATGCAAGATGAGTTAAATCAATTTGAAAGGAATAATGTTTGGTCTCTAGTATTGACGATGAATCTTGGATTCTTGCAATGCAAGATGAGGTAAATCAATTTGAAAGGAATAACGTTTGGTCTCTAGTACCTAGACCTAATGACCATCCCGTAATTGGAACAAAATGGGTTTTTCGAAATAAAAAAGATGAGTTGGGCGTTGTTATTAGAAATGAAGCAAGATTGGTAGCACAAGGTTATAATCAAGAAGAAGGGATAGATTATGATGAAACATATGCACCGGTAGCCAGATTAGAAGCTATACGTATGTTACTTGCTTTTGCTTGTGCTAATGATTTCAAACTTTTTCAAATGGATGTTAAAAGTGCATTTTTAAATGGTTTCATTTTTGAAGAAGTTTATGTTGAACAACCTCCCGGTTTTGAAGATGAAAAAATTTCAAATCATGTTTCCAAACTATCCAAAGTACTTTATGGTCTCAAACAGGCTCCTAAAGCTTGGTATGAGAGGTTAAGTGGATTTCTCTTAGAAAAAAGTTTTAAACGTGGTTTAACCGATATAAATTTATTTATTAAAGAAGCTAAAAATAATATCTTACTAGTTCAAATCTATGTTGATGATATCATTTTCGGAGCTACTAATGAGATCTTGTGTCAAAAGTTTGCTAAGCTTATGCAAGAAGAATTCGAGATGAGTATGATGGGAGAATTAACATTCTTTCTCGGATTACATATTAAGCAATCAATGAATGGAATATTTATAAATCAAGCAAAGTATACTAAAGACTTAATAAAAAAATATGGAATGGAAAACTCAAAGGTATCTAATACACCTATGAGTACTTCAATCAAATTGGACGCCGATGAAAGTGGTAAGAAGGTAAATGAGAAGGAATACCGAGGTATGATTGGTAGTCTCCTTTATCTTATGACAAGTAGACCGGATATCATGTTTAATGTATGTCTATGTGCTCGTTTTTAATCTTGTCCTAAAGAATCACATTTTACTGCCGTTAAACCTATTTTTCGATATTTGCTTGGTACATGTGATTTAGGCTTATGGTATCCTAAAAATAATTGTTTTGACATGCTTAGCAATTCTGACGCTGATTTTGCTGGTTGCAAAGTCGAGCGTAAAAGCACTAGTGGTACTTGTCACTTTCTAGGACACGCGTTGGTTTCTTGGTCAAGCAAGAAACAAAACTCAGTTGCATTATCCACGGCCAAAGCCGAATATGTTGCGGTTGGAAATTGTTGTACTCAAGTGCTATATATGAAACAACAATTGTGAGATTTCGGTATTAATGTTGGTTGTGTTCCAATCTTATGTGATAACACTAGCGCCATTTGTTTGAGTAAGAATCCTACTCAACATTCACGAACTAAGCACATTGAAATAAGACACCACTTCATTCGTGACCACATTCAAAAAGGCGATATCACATTGGAATTCATTGACACCAATAATCAACTAGCTGATATCTTTACTAAGCCTCTCGGGGAAGAACAATTTTAAAAAATATTACGTGGCTTAGGCATGATGAGACAAAAAGATGCTTTGAAAGAATGAAAACTTTCGAAATTTCTGCTTGAAGAGTAAATATGTTATAAATTGTCAAAAATTACTTCAATCTTGATTTTAAATGGTTTTTTCATTGATATATATTTTTTATGTGTTTAAAATGTTTTTAAAATGATTTCAAAACCATGTTCTTCAAAAGTGATCAAAAATCTAATTTTGATAGATTTGAATCCCTGAGGCAAAAATGAAATTTGGTTATGAGTAATATTAACCGATTCTAATTAATTAGGATTGATATATACTTCAAAAAACCAAACAAAGGCTAAATAAATCAATCAAATTAGAGCATAAAATGGAAACGGATCAAGCCGACTACCTGCTGAAATGTTACGGCAGAAGTAGTCGACTACTTTCCGGATAAGTAGTCGACTACGTATCCTGACGGGTGGAAAACAATGTGTTTGAATTTATTGCAACTCTTAAGGGTTAGGGTTTATTTCATCCGAATTCCTTGCCTATATAAACTAGTATTCTCACATCACTTCATTCCTACCCTTAAAGAAGAGGCCAACCTTGATAAATCTTGAGAGTGTTTGAGAAATTGTCCAAACCCTAGGTTGAATTCTTGTGTTCTTGAGAAATTCAAGCAATGGCACCAAGGAGATCAAGGAGAAATCAGGAACAAGAGGCAGCCCCAGTTATTCCATTCGAGAACTATCATTTCTCACGTCCCGAACATGAGGAACAATTCCGCTCCGACTTCTCTCACCGAAAGGTAATCCCTGGTCGTCCTGTTGATTTTGAATATCTTTCAAATCACAATCTTCATACACGTACCTATTTGAATCATGTCGGTTGGGATTATTTTGTTGGTATTTCATCACCACTATATTCCGTTCTTGTCCAAATGTTCTATGCAAATCTTGTTTATGAACATGGTGTTTACACTTCCTATGTGAATGGTGTTGAAATCTCTTTTGGTAATAGCCTTCTTGCTAATATACGTTATTTACCTAGAGGAGAGATTAAACCCAAGATCAATAATAATTGGTTGTCAATCCACTTAAATTTCAATCAATAGAATGTATTGGCTACTCTTTGTGGACCACATTTTCGTCCCGGTAATCGTAATTCCTTAGCCGATTTACCACTTGAATTTCATTTGATTCACTCTATAATCAACTACTCCATTGTGCCTAGAGCCGGAAATAGATCTCATATCACTTTCTTCGATCTTCTCCTTCTAAAGGGCTTTCTTGACAACACTAACATTGATCTTGCATTTGTCATCGGAAAGTATATGTTGGCTCAAAAGAACAAAACCAAGGGCTCTTTGCCTTATGGAATCGCTATCACCGCCATTTTCAATCATTTCCAAGTCCTACTCCAAAATGAAATTCCATCTTCTACCATTACTCGTCATGAAATGCTTGACCATTCAACCGTGTTGAAAATGGGTTATCAATTTGTTAATGGTCATTTTCAAAAAATGAATAGACAAGTTGATCATGAAGTTGTTGGTTTCGCACTCACAAATGTTCCAGTAGAACTAAGGCATGTCGATGCTTATCAAGGAGGTGCTGAAAATGTGGAACAAGAAGAAGAAGAGAGAGATGACGAAATGAAAGACGCACCACCTCAAACCGGTGGTACTTCGACTTTTGAAATTGGAGAAGGTTCCAATGCTCCGAACTTTAATTATAATGATCTTGTTACTCGTATGGACTACATGAGCACAAGGTTTGAAGGGAGAATGGATGATATGACTAATAACTTTGAAGGGAGAATGGATGATCTTTCAAACCGTTTTGACACCCATGCATATCATGTAGATGAGCGGTTTAATACTCTCATAGGATCCTTCACACAATTCACTAGCCACGTCTACACACACTATCCACCTCCACCACCTCAAGACTACTTTACCATCCCTTTTTGATGTGACAAAGGGAGAGAAAACTAGATTTGATGTTAGAGATTAAGTACTAGTTAGGTTTTGATGTTAGAAATTTAGTGTTAGAGATTTAGTACTAGTTATGTTTGCATTTCCATCTTGTGTTATTTACGACTATGATTATGTATGGTTATTATGACTAGACTATGATTATGTATGATTATTATGACTATGACTATGATTATATTATTTAGGGTTATATTGTTATAAACTACACTAACCTTGAGAGAATGAATAATCGAATTTTATTGATAAAATCATTTCAAAACCAATCTCATTCTCAGGGGGAGATAGAAAAGTTTTATTGCTATTAAAACATCAAATGAGTTGTCATCATCAAAAAGGGGGAGATTGTTAGCCTGAGCAATTTCAATCAAAGGATTCTCGGATTAAAGTGATTTTGACGATAACACACACATTTGACATTTTAAATAAACTAACGATGATTTTGAAATATAGAATATCCAAATACCATCAAAACAAATCATGAAAGCGAAATCAAGTTGAAAATGTATGATTTACATTAAAGCAATTTTTCATTTCGACAATACTCGCGGGATATTGAACTCGGAACTTTATAGGACACACACACACCGTATGTGTTCTTAATTATGATATATTGATCTTATCATATCCAATATACTTATATATCACAATGTGAAGTATGCGTTTGATCATTACATGCTATATCAGAAAAAACACCTATTGATCAAAATTATGCGCAATTGGAATTTTATGTTCTTAATATGATCATTGAGTTTTTGAATCATATAAACATCTTGATAATAATTGTTACATGCCTTATAAAGTGTTTATAATGATAAACGATCATAAACTAAGACCAAAAACCCAAAACGGACGAAAACGTCATGCCGCAGGCACTGCAGCATAAGTAGTCAACTACTTATGCTGAAAGTAGTCGACTACTTATGCTGAAAGTAGTCGACTACTTTCAAGCAGAATGCTTTCTCTCTCCTGATTTGTTTTTGGCTTCACGTTTTGACGTCATATGCTTGTTCTAATTAATGTATGATGATTCATATGCCTTATATTGATTATATAACATGTTTTCATCATTCAATTTAATCAATACAATGTTGAATTAAAAAGAAATTGATCAAAATATTTTGAAACATTTTAGAACTCAAAATGCAGAATTTTGTCATGAACTCAAATTTGGATTTGCATATCATATTTTGTTCGGAACATTCAAGTCATGTCATGAGATGTTAGTTTAACATGTCTACATGATATATGATGATCAATTGATATGTTCATCAATTCATTTATGATTAATTGACAAATTGACTCATAAGGTATAAAAATTATGTTTTCATCATGCTAAATGATTCTAAGTATTCAAATGTCTTAAATACTTGTATGTACTAAATTTGTTTGTATAATTGTATGATATACATTATACACTACTTATATGAATGATCATATTTATTATTCTATAAAAATACAAGTATATTGTTTTGAAATCAAGTAGGAATACAAAGATACCATTTTGAATTGATAATAGGGTAGCTCAATAAATGCTAGCCCATACCTTGTCTTCCACTAGTATGAAAAGTATCCTATATTGATATATTAGCTGAATTCATTAATGAAAGGAGCCTAGCATTAAATGATTTTACACCATCTTTGTATAAACTCTATTATGCTTTGTCTACATCATGATCCCTTACATTCTATTATATACATTATATGTAAGAGATAATGACTGTATTTTTCCACTACCTCAAAAACATGAATGGACTATGGGTCCTATGCATTTAATTACACTATCTTGCATTAATTGAGATTTGAAAAATAGGAAAGGATTCTCGACAAATCTGCAGAAATAATGGAGAGGAGCCTATGCAATTTGAATGTTGAAGTTTGAAGAGGATTTCCAAATGGTCACTTGCTCTCAAGTTCTTCAAATGAGATATCCTCCTACATTCTCTACATCTATAAAAGGATAGAAGATTGCTAAGGAAATAACAGATCAAGGTATCAATGAAGTAAAGCTCAAAGATCAAAGTGATACTACCAAAGGCTTCCAAGCTAAAAACTGTCCAACAACACTTATACTCTTCCTGATTCATATTTCTTGAGTGTTTGTTGTATTTGCTTCACACACATAGATTTTTGAGTTCTATATCTTGTAAGTGTTGAAGCTTCATTTTGTGAGACGGTGAGATTTTCATTGTAAATCTTGAGTAAGGGTTTTACTCAATAGGAGAGATTTATGAGTGGAATATATTCACTCTATATTGTAAAGACTTGAGATACGTACTTCTCAAGCGGCGACTTAAACGGTTTGTTCTTTACCCGTAAGAAGATCAAAGATAGTGAAATTCTCGAAGGAGCTCGGGGGAATGGACTAGGAAAAGGGTGTTTGATGAACCACTATAAAATATCGGTGTCAATCTCTCTAACTCTACTCTTTACATTTTTGCATATATTTGTGTTTGTGATTATTACTCTTGTTTGAATATCCGTTGTGTACTTAATCACATTAAAACTTAGGTTATATTGAGTAGTTTTTAAATAATGAATTATTTGCCAAAACTCAATTCACCCTCCTCTTGGGTAATTCTTGGGCCTTCAAACCCGTTACACGCGACATGGTAATGGTGATTTAGCCTATCGGGTGGGGAGATTGGAAAGGATGATTGAGGATGGGTTTGCACGAATGCAAGAACAACTTTTGGACAAAATATCTCCCATCGATTGAAAAATTGGGGAAATTGAAAATCTTATTGCTTCAATGCTAGATATTGAAAGTTGTACGTTTGACAATGCGATGGAGGATTAATGGCAATGACTTACCCTTCTATAACTGTGTTATGTTTTCCTATTTAGTGTTATTTAATTAAATTTATTTGGGATTCTCTTACTTGGGATTTATTTATGTTCTTGTTCTTCAACAAAGATGTAACTATTGTATGCTGTGATTTGGTAGAAAAGCTAGTGCTTCTAATTTTTTAATACATTTGATATTTATTTAATGTTTGTGACCAACTAAAACTAGAAGTTGTTTACCGACTTTACAACCGTAATGTAGTTAGAAAGATGGAGATTGCTTCATAATTTCATAATTTATAATTTATTTAATGAAATTTCTTTTGTTTTTTCATATGCTATATTGGCACCCCAAGGCTACCATAAACCTAACACTTGTATGTGCACGTGTTCACACGTGTAAGTTTAAACGAAGTTATTTTTTTTTAACTTCTTTTCACAGTGGAGTATGTGTGCCGTGGATGCGTAAATTTATCTTTCATGTTAGTCTTACAGATTGTGTTGTGTTACTTGTGAACAGTCTCATGCTTCATGTTTACAGTTATGATGCCCATCTTGTCATATTACTTATGGGGATGATAACATTGTTTTAACTTACTATTCATTTGGTTGATTGTAATTTTTCTAAGATCAACTGTTGGTTTGGTTCTAGGTGGTGCTATTAATTGCTTGTGTTGATTTATTGATGAATTTTTTTAATTTTTTTCATTTCGCAGGTTTCTTGTTGGTGATTACTATTTAATAGCGGACGTGCTGATCTTTTTGGTTCCAATTTTGCATTGTCTTTTTTTTGTTTACCTGATGCTAATTCTTCATTAGCCTTCCTGCTTGCTGGAACATGCTTGTGCAACTACTGGAATTGTATAGTGATTGGGTTAAGTCATTTGGTGTTTCATGTGGTCCTGGCAATGAAAATGGGTCGATAAAATTAGTACATGTTTGCTTATTATGAATTTTAATGTGGATTGATCTATTTTTTGGGGAAACATAAAAATTGAATCATAGATTGATCTTCCTTTTTTGGGGGGAAACAAAATTGAATTTTCTTCCTAGGTGGCTTGTAAATTATTACAGTTAGTGTTTATTTTCCTTTGACTCTTGCTCTGTATCCATTAAGTTCTTATTTTTCAATGTGTATCTTTGTCACAGATGTCATTTTTCAATAGATCATGCATGACTCATATTAAGACAAGTTAGGTATTTTATTTTGAATTTCAATGCAAAAAGGTTCTCTCGTGCCATTGGCAATGAGCAGTATAGGCACAATGCAAGACCACCTGTATGACATAGAGCGGGTTAAGGCTTAGTGGCACCAAGCATGAGAACAAATTTAACTTAGAATTTTTAAACAATATTAAAGTTTCGAGTGAAAAATGTCCTATCGACAAAGAGGTAAATATACCGGTGGCATCAAGTAATAGGTTACATATAATTGTCCTACTCTTAATTAAAATCTATTAAAAGTAATCGAATGTAGGATCGTCAAGATTGGTAAACCCACGAGGCAAATCGAACTCATCATCAACATGATCCGTGATCTTATGCACCCCATAAAGGTCTGGGAGAATCTCCGCACTATCATTGGCATGTTTTGGACTTATCACATCAATTGAATCATCATCCCTTCTTCACGAAGTGAGGTTAAGATTTATATTCAACCCTTTTACTCCGCGATTTCCAAGGTGAAGCTTCAGACATTTTGGCCTGGTGTAACCTTCCATCCTATAAAGCATACAATATCAGCTAATTGTAGATGTCTGAATAATAAAGAAACATAGGCTAAGTAAATAGAGAAGCTAACAAATATACTGACAATATCCACAATGATGTGATTTTGCTGTCAAACTCTTTCTAAGGCGTGGAGCACCTTTTGTAACTACAATATTTGGATCTCATACACCGAAGTGGGTGCCTAAACCTTCCACACAAGTGGATGGTAGCTGCTGTTTGTCCCATGCCGATTTAGCTTCTTTAGTTAATAATAAAATCTCAAAATGAGCAACCTTAGTTCCTTTGCAAGTCTGCGATGTATAGTAACACAATTTCAAGCATAAGCCACCTAGAAAACCATGTCTTCTTGTCTGCGAAATTGTCTCTAGAATAGTTCTTGTCTCTGGAAGGCAATTCATTTTTGTCCCCATTGTCCATTGGCGTATGTAAGCCATTTCAGGGATTTCCTTTATATGTTCAACCTTTATAACATCAATGATGTAGGAGTATGGTATCCCAAACAACTCAACTTTCAAGCACGTACATATGAAGCATTTCTCGAGGTGATAGGGTACGATGTGCCATCTCTTATCTGGCCTCAAATACTTGCTTAGATAGTAATTTGTTGAGTCGCTGCATTATATTCTTTGTACTACAAAATACTTGTCCTCATTCCTAATCTACTGGAAGACTATGTTAAATATAGTACGCGTGAAAACTTTAGATGTATGCTTCTCAAGCGGCATTAAGGAAGTGATGAAAATAGGTGCTCTATTCATTGTTTCATTATCCATCTTTGCCTTGTTATTACGAATCATAGCCAGTGCACGATCGTAATTGTGAACAAACTCGTACAATTACAATCGCCATTTAAGGAATGCATTAAAAAAAGAATTCATACCTTGGCAACATTATGTGCTCTTCATGCCGATGAAGAAATGACCCCGTAGATATGGTTCGGCCCATCGATGATTCAAACGGTAGGTGTCATTTCTCAATCATCGTTAGCCACTCCTGCTCAAATTAATCTTGGCTTCCATTCAGTGCCATGTACCACTTGAAATCCTGGAGAAAGTCGGTTGGCCAGACGTTTGACATAGCATTACACTGTAAATGCCAGCAGCATAGTCGGTGAAGTGAGTTTGGTAAGATAACTTTTATTGCCTTTCTCATCGCTATGTCGCTATCAGTCACTACCACCCTGGGGTGTTTCTTATACATAGCCATCAACAGCATCTCCAGAACCTATGTGATATGTTTCAACCATCTCGTCCGCCAATAATGCACACGCAAATATTGTTGTTAGTAATGGTGATTCACCCCTACCAATATGACAAATGGTTTATGTAGTTTCGAAATAAAAAAACCCCAAAGTATCCATAATTGTATCTACTAGTCGAATCACTCAAGAATAGTCAAGTTAACTAACCTTCGTGGTCAATGGTGTAGCGGTAGTAGAATGGAGGACCACTATCTTGTTTTGCACACAGATAAGCCAACGCCGACTCAGCGTCACCATCTATTATAGATCTACGTCGTGCTTCACTCAAGTGGTTGTACAGGTACTTCTGAGTAAAACCTATGTTGTCATACGAGCCAGTTTGTTGTACCATCAAATCCATTACATTTCTACTTCTAACCCCGACACAATGAATGGATTGCACTTATTCTTTGTCATCTTTGGTCATGCGACAGTGAGAATGTAAGAAGTGAACAAGTCTTCAGTTAGTAAGGTCGGGATTATGTTCTATCTAGAAATTTGAGACGACATAATTATTTGTACTTACATTGTATTAGATATGTAGATGTGCATCGCAACCCACACGGGTTAGAAATCTTGGTTCATGTTTTTGGTCCTCTAATTTCAAATAATTTTCCATTCTATGACCTTGCCTTGATCATACCCAATGATGCATTATAATATTATTCTTACGGTCAACATGTTGTAGACACTGTATTTTGTCTCGCTCATTTAAGTTTTGAAAGTATCAGGTTTAAAGTGAAAATTTGAATACACTTTAAACTGAGGTTTAAAGGGAATAAATTTTGGCAGCAGAATATTATGTCGCTACTTTCACCTCAAGTGTATTGGGAAAATTTTATATAATAGTGAATGAGAAGCATTGTTGTATCCATAAGAATTGTATTAAATTGTCGCTAAATACTGCGATTATCATAACCAAACTTTATTTAGGCGTTAAAAATTGGGTTTTTGTTTTTTTTATAAAAAATATACTAAATTAACAATTAATTAAACTATAATACTAATTATATTATATGGGAATAGATTATCTAGGGATTAATTTCGTTGACGTATACGTGTTTGATCCAATCTAGTTTACATTAACGGTATTCACGTTATCCGACAATCTAGGTATAGAAAACTCACTCACTACCTCTCCCGAGTGTAAAGTGAATGAATATGCGACTTCACGTCAATGCCGAAGTCCCCATAGTGTGTCTATAAGACACTTAGTCACATGAGTCTCACCCCAACCTCACAGATTACACACTTTC
Source organism: Eucommia ulmoides (assembly GCA_016647705.1). Classification (NCBI taxonomy): domain Eukaryota; kingdom Viridiplantae; phylum Streptophyta; class Magnoliopsida; order Garryales; family Eucommiaceae; genus Eucommia; species Eucommia ulmoides. Next base: position 35,809,185 of record CM028334.1, on the reverse strand, counting down.
TAATACCTTCCCGGGTCATTAGATCATTGCGTTATGTTTAAACCCTAATCCGAATTCGGGGTTACCTCTCCCAAGTGTCAAACCTCGTATTTTCAAATCAACCACAATATCATAACAATCATATTATAGAGGTAAAAGAACGGTAAACACAATCGAATAAAGATAAACAATCGTTAACGAAACATGATTTACTCAAACAACGTATATTAGTAAACTACATCAATCCCATAGATAATCAGTGTTTAGCTCTTGGACATAACTATATATTCAAAAATAATCTATATATAAATGTTCAAACAACCAAAACTGAGTTAATAATAAAGAAAGAAACAAGGGAGAATAGCCGTTATCTGAAGGTGGCGTCCGTAAAAACTGCTCCGATCTTGTTTCCTCTTCTCCAATTGTATTCCTCCTCTTTTGTTGGTTAGAGTTTTTTAGAACACTAAAAATACTCCCTAAGTGTTCTTGAGAAGTGGGAACAAAAATGGGAACAAAAGGAACAAAAATAAATATCTAGAAAATATCCTAAAAATACTTTATGGCTAGGGGCATCACCATTGCAGCGGTGGGTTTAACAGCTACAGTAGTGGGTATGTCTGTAGACATTCTGCTCTTTCACCGCTGTAGCGGTGGATCTCACAGCTGCAGCAGTGAGTGATCAGAAACATTTGATTACTCTGTTGTTTCACCGCTGTAGCAGTGGCTTGACCGTTTAGCGGTAAAACTGCTGCTTTAACACTTCATCATTTTTGCACCGATTTCCTTGTTTTTTGACCGTTTTCGCTCCTAACCCCTGCTTTGAATAAAAATAAATAAAAATGAATTAAAATATTACAAAAATACTCGAAAACTACTAATTTCGGTTTGAAAATAAATAGATAAATTTCACCTATTAAATACCCCCAAACTTGGAATTTTTCTAGTCCTCGAGCAAAACACCCATGTAATAAAATAAACTACCACAACTATTAACGAATTTAATTACTAAAAACAAAAAACACAAACGAACTAAAAAAATAACATGTAAGTTTTGAAATTTATCTAACGACCAAAAAGTTTTCCCTCATTAGCCCCCAATCATATCGATTTTAAGAGTAAAATGCACCATGTAATGTTCTAGAATTTCAACATTCAATAGCAGTAAGCACCATTCTAGATCATGTTCAAGTGTGTGTGCGAAAACTAAATCATATAACCATCCACAGACCAGATTGGATTATCCACTAACAGAGTTCATGACTAAAACCAAAAAGGTATAGGAAATCTATATACCAGACTAGGTTCCACTCTCCACTAATGTTGGCCTGAAAATTCAAAAAGATTAATAGGACTTAGTTCGGTTTTTGGAAAATGGCCAAGGGTATATCAGGAATATAAAAACAAGTTAACGTTATTAACTTAACGATACCTGAGGCACAATGCTTGGCTCAATCACACTCGTAACCCCACACAGATCAATTCGAAACAACCCTGAACTTATATTTGAAAACGTAGTTTTCACTTGTCAAGACAAAACAAAAATAAAACCATATTTATTCTTTCTTTTTTTTTTCAACAAACAAACCCCCAAACTTATTTGATTTGTTACAATTTGACGGGTGTGGAAATACGATAGAAACATGATAAATGAGTACTCGAATACTAAACCAATCAATTGTTCGCCCAAAACTTAATCGCTCACTTCAAGTAGCATAAAAATACTAACTTAATTTCACACAAATTGTGCCTTAAGTTTAGCGATAAAGGTTTGAAAAATATTTAATTGGACAGGGTATTTGTTACGTGTTCAGAATTAAAACGGCTTATAGGCTTCGACAGGGTAACGAGGGATAAGCATATAACAAGGTAAGATTTAAAGCCTCAAGCGATCAAAATGAATGCCTAAATCATATCTCCTGGATTATCTTGCCTAGGATTTTGCCTCGAATTTCTCCCAAATCGGGTTCTAGAATTCCTATTGTCATGAACTTGGATAACAGATAATCGACGTCAAAATCAATTGGATAGCTAGTACATTGAGTTTAAGTGCTCGTGTATGTTAAGATCCACAATAACTTTTATCACAACGAAATGTCAAGCACACAGAACACACATGAATGGACATTACCCCTGACCTCAAAAAATAACTAGGGGATACTATCATAATTGGGTAATGGTCCAGATGAACTACAAAACTCAGCACACAACAACAAAAAACATAGTACAAATATAAACATATTAACACTAAACTAAACAAGCATGCATACAAACAAATTAACTTAAACTACACAACAAACAACAAGTAATATATACTAAACATACTAAACATCACCCCCAAACATAAAACGGTCAGTGCCCACAATGACCCAATCATTGATCTCAACAATGGAAATATAGCATGCCAATGAAAGGGGTTTAGAACACGTACCTGGGAGGCGAGACAATCTCACCTCATAGTGAAGTCCATGGTGATGATCTAATTTATTCTAAAAACTTGGGTTACCTCCCAAGAAGCGCTTGGTTTAACGTCCTCGGCCTGACACAGAGAAAGGCTCGTCAAAGAGCGGCTTCCACCCGTAGTATGTGTCATACAACACCATATACGATTCTTGATTCAGAATGCCCTCAAGATTGGTGAGATTTTGGATTATTTGGCCCGTACTTTCAACTTGATTAGTTGCCGACTCATGTGCTCGGTAGGCATGAAAGAACGGTGCTAAAGGCGGCGAAGGACAAGTGAGCTACATCGAATCCTTGTAGATGTGATCGTCTTCGATCGGTGGTGGCATCACATGGTGGATCTCAAATGGTGAAGAACCACAATCGTCGATCCATGCTTGGGTTTCCATCTCATTCGAATAATTATCTTTGAATGCTCCCAAGCTCCTCCCGCTTGTATCCGATTCCTCGTTGGTGGCTTTCAATGCATGTGGCTTGTGTGTCTCTCAGTGCCACCACTTCTGACTTGGCCTCAATAAAGTAGATAAGCTGACCGATTTGTATCTGAATAGACGTTAAGGTCGTATCAATTTCAGTGCAGATCGTCTCAATATTGTCAAGACAAACCTCATGCTCATTGAGACGGTCATTCGTCTCCCTCCAGAAAGTCTGAGTTTCCCCCATAAATTCAACGAACATTTCTTCCAAGGTGGGGGAACACTTTTCCTGTTGCTCCGGGTTATCAATCCATGGCGCCGAAACGGTAGAACTATCCCCCAAGCTTTGATAGCTTGTTGAATAATTCCAACTCTGAAAATCAAGCTCTGCCATGTCTTCTAGTACCCAATAGGCTTCGTCCGTGGTTAATTGGTCGAAAGAGGTGGTACCGTTTCCTCCTTCAACAAAATTTCTTGTTATGGCTAGTAACCCATTGAGGAAGTTCAGTAGTTGACACTCCCTCGAGAAACAATGGTTCGGAAAGCGAATAAGAAACTATTTGTATCAATCCCAAGCACAATAAAACGACTTAGAATCTCGTTAAAAGAAATACAAAAGTACTTGTTGATGAGACATCTTCAAGTACCCTGCAAGAAAAAGAAAACTAAAAACAAAAATTAAAAATAAAAGAAATGCCTAAATTAAAATCAAGTTACTTACTCACAATATCAATACCAATCTAAAAGCCAATCCCTGGTAACGGCACCAAAAATTTGATAGCGGAATATTACGTTGTTACTTTCAATACAAGTGTATGGGTCAAGTTTTACAGAATAGTGAATGAGAAGGGTTGTCGTATCCACAGGGATTGGATTAAATTGTCGCTAAGTAACCCGATTTTCATAACCGAACTTTATTGAGGCGTTAAAAAATGGGTTTTTGTTTTTTAGAAATAATATTGATACCTATCTATTTCTAAACCGAAATTGTTAGTTTATGAGTATGTTTAGTACGTTTTAATATATTTTTATATATTTTTGTGTAAATCAGGTGTGTGGAGTGAAAATGTATGAAAAACAGATTCTAAATGATTATATCAGATCAAGAACGGTGGAAGAATGGTGGAAAAACAAGTAAAGAGGTAATATTCTAAAAAAAAGACCACCGCCGCGGTGTCCAGACCACCGCCACGGCAGTGAAAATGCAAAGAAGGGCTTAAGTTGCTGTAAACTCACCGCTGCAACGGTGATATCTACCGCCACGACGGTGAAATTGGAGAGAAGTCCCTGAATCCACCACCTCCTCTACCGCTATGGCGAAGATCAAACCGACCTACTCACCGTCGCGACAGTGAATCCCACCGCCGCAGCAGTCATCTCTGCGCAGATTTAGATATTTTTTAGGATATTTTTCCTATTTAATCCCCTCTCCTTTTCTCTCCTCCGGCCATTAGAGCCCCATTAGGCTTAGTATATTTTGGAGAGTGGTTTTGGGAGTGTTCAACCAATTCTGAAGGAGAAGAGCACGTTGCAATAAAGGAGAAGTGATCCCGAAGAGTTTTTAGCAGCAAATCTTCGGATTAGGCTAAGTTTCTTTCATTTCTCTTTATTTTTTTAACTTTGGTAGTTAGTTGAGTATGTTTAGCTCCATTTTCATTATATAACCAGCTATGGCCATAAGCTAAATGAGTTTTTGTCTAGGGATTAATATAATTTATAAAAGTGTTGTTTGTTTGAGTTTGTGTTTCGTTAATGTGTGTTTTTAATAATTTCGATTTTGTTTATCAGTTTGTCATGAATATTATGCTTGTTAAGATAATTAGAGAATATGGGATTTGACACTCGGGAGAGGTAACCTCGAATTCGGATTAGGGTAAACACAACACGACAATCTAACGACCTGGGAGGGCGTTAGAAAGTGTGCAATCAATGACGTTGGGGCGAGACTCACGTGACCTAGCATCGTTAAGAAGTTGAGGGGGATTTTTTCATTGACGCGAAGTCACGTATTCACTCATCTTACACTCGGGAGAGGTGGCGAGTGAGTTTATGAACCGAGACTGTCGGATACGCGAACGCCATTAACGTAAACTAAAACAAGACCAAACACATTTTTGTAAACAAAGTTAATCCCTAGGCAATATTTTCCCTAAACATCTCATATTAGTATTAGTGTAGTTTAATTAGTAACTTAGTATTAGTATTTCTTAATTATAAATTATATTTGTTTTCGCCTAGATAAAATTAGGTTATAACAATTACGGTACTCAATAATAATCTCAACCAATTCCCATGAACACGATACCCTTACTTTCCCAACCTATACTAAAACTTGACCTCATACACTTGTGAGTGAAAGTAGCGACGTATTTACGAACTACCAAATATATTAAATTAACAATTAATTAAACTATAATACTAATTATACAATATGGGAATAGATTATATAGGAATTAACTTCATTTACGTATACGTGTTTGATCCAATCTAGTTGACATTAATGGTATTCACATTATTCGACAATCTAGGTATCGAAAACTCACTTATTATCTCTCCCAGAGTGTAAAGTGAATGAATATGCAACTTCGCATCAACGCCGAAGTCCCCCTAGAGCGTTTATACGACATTTGGTCACATGAGTCTCGCCCCAACCTCATGGATTGCACACTTTCTAATACCTTCCCGGGTCATTAGATTGTCGCGTTGTGTTTAAACCCTAATCCAAATTTAGGGTTACCTCTCCCAATTGTCAAACCCCGTATTCTCAAATTAACCATAGTATCATAACAAGCATATTGTGGAGGTAAAAGAACGGTAAACACAATTTAATAAATATAAACAATCGTTAACGAAACATGATTTACTCAAACAACGTATATTAGTAAATTACATCAATCCCATAGATAATCAGTGTTCAGCTCTTGCCCATAACCATATATTCAACAATAATCCATATATACACATTCAAACAACCAAAAACAAGTTAAGAATAAAGAGAAAAATAAGGGAGAATAGCCGTCATCTGAAGGTGGCGTCCGTAAAAATCACTCTGATCTTGTTTCCTTTTCTCCAATTGTGTTCCTCCTCTTTGGTTGGTTGAGAGCTTTTTAGAACACTCAAAAACACTCCCTAAGTGTTCTTAGAGAAGTGGGAACGAAAATGGGAACAAAAGGAACAAAAACAAATATTTAGAAAATATCCTAAAAACATTTTACAACGAGGGGCTTCACCGCTGCAGCGATGGGTTTGACCGCTGCAGCGATGAATATGTCGGCAAGCATTTTGCTCTTTCACCGCTGCAGCAGTGGATCTCACTGCTGCAGCGGTGAGCAATCAGAAATATTTTATCATTCTGTTGTTTCACCGCTGCAGCAGTGAAACTGCTGCTTTAACATTTCATCATTTTTGCATTGATTTCCTCGTTTTTCGATCGTTTTTGCTCCTAACCCCTACTTTGAACAAAAATAAATAAAAATGAATTAAAATATTACAAGAATACTCAAAAATTACTAAATTTGGTTTAGAAATAGATAGATAAATTTCACCTATCAAATTTGCACCTTAGATTACATTTGGTACCACAAAAAGGACAAAAAAAATATCATTTCGATTGAAATTCGGTATCAATAAAAGTTTTTGGTCAATTTCGAAATTCCTAAAGTTAATGGGGACTAAAATGAAAATATTGAAAGTAGATTTTTCATGAATATCACTTTTAATATGTTTAAATTAGTTACTACCCTATAATTTAAGAAACTTTCACCAATTATGTTTATTTCCCGTTTTGACCCCTGAAACTTTTATTTTCATCGGTTTTGTCTAATTGACAAACAAAAATATTTGTTTAAATTTATTATTTGAAGTTTTAATCTCCTAAATCTAGCAAAAAAACCTAGATTATACCAATTGGTCCCCAAGACACTAAGATTACTAAAGACACCCTCCTAAGCTTAGAAAAAGCATAGGATTCTTCCACCAATGTGCCCTTAGCAAGTAGGCATTAAATTCAAGCATTTAATGATGCATTTAAGAGGTAAACCTCTTGGAAAGATTCTTAGGATAAATCCTATCATGAAACTTAGTTACCTAGAGTAACTAGTACCTAAACATAGTCCAAAGCTAACCAAACTTGCATGCCGTCATTAATGGCAATAAATGTTGCATTTAATGAAGGCATTAAAAAGTATTTAGGAGAAGATCTTTTGGCAAGATTTTCTAGAAAATTCCCATCATAATAACTTAGGTGGCGTTTGGTTATTGTTCCCACTTTTTCCTTCCCACTTGATATGGGATGAGTTGAGAATTATGTTTCTTAATGGGAACATTATCGCATTTGCTAACGATAATTGTTTTTGGTTCTAGGAACAGAATCACGTTTGGTAATAATATTATCCTATTATTGTTTATTCACGATTGTTGTTGTTTTTTTTTTTTTTTTATTTATTTAACCTTACACCAAAAAACAAGATCACTAATTTTGAGAAATCAATAAGAAATCATTGAGAAATCAAGAACAAACCCTAAACCAAAATCAAGAAATTATCAAGAAATTTAACCCTAATTAAAATCAAAACTCTAAAACCCTAATCGAAATCGTTGTTGCTCGCCGATGATATCTTCCACCTTCTGTTCGATTTGAGCCTCGATGGTGAGACGACGAAAGCGATAGCAAGATGAAGACGTCCAGACAATGAGAAGATGATTACACAGACGACTATTACGGCGGCACAAGATCTTCAACGGTGATGGAAGATGAGAAGACAAAAGACGAGGGCTTCGATGAATAAACGGTTGGGCTTTGGAGGAAAAAGGAAAAAAATACGTAATTGAGCTTGACGAGAGTTGAAGAGAGGCTCATTAACAATTTGTAAAATTTCAAGCATATCATTTTTCGGGATGGAATGAAAGAGCACAAAAAAATCAAGAATTTTTTGTTTCTCATTTCTTTAGGATTTAAAGAATCAATTATATAATTTTGGGATGAGTTGGGAACGGAATTCAGTTTTCCAAATGCATTCCCAAACATCAATCCTCATTTTTTTTGGATAGGTTGGGTTGAGTTGTGTTGGGAACACTAACCAATCAGGCCCTTAGTTTCCTAGAGTAACTAAGTGTTTACAAAGCTAAACAAGCTAGTTCCCATCAAATCTAGCATTAAAAATGCATCAAATAGCATTAATGAGGGCATTAAATGAAAAGATTTTGCGAGATTTGGATGATCATTACCAAATCTTCATGATTGCCAACCTAAAGTAGGAAGATCTTGAGCATGCGCCTAGTGATCTAGCCATAAATGGAATTAAATGTCCGTTTGAAACAGGCTAGCCATCCCTACCTACTCCCAAATGTACAGGCATGCCGTTTCCTACAAAAGGCAACTTGTTTTCATTTGGAAACAAGCCTGGCCAATCCCCTTCTCTCTTTAGACTCAAATGACTATCACGGGTTCTTTGATTCTTTAGTCTTTCTACCTCATAACACACTCAAATTATTCCAAAAAGACTTCTACCAGGTGTTCTTGACACTCTTTTAACAAGAGTCTAAGAAGTTCTTGAAGAACAACCAAGCAAAAAGGAGAACATTTAAAAAATGAGAAGAAGGAAAAACACTTAGGGAAAGACTACTCCTCTAAGTTAGGTAAGTTCTCTTAAACTCCTCTTTCATTTTGTTTGTTTAAGTACCTTTATATTGTTTTTATATACTTTGGTTGCTCTTATTGTCTTAGATCATGTAATCGTGTAAATAATATGTTTTGTGTCAAGAACATCAAGAACACTATGGTATATGCATAGCTCTTTGGATTTGTCAAGAACACATGAGACCGAACTCCAATGAACTTAAAATAAACCATCGATGATGGACTACTAACAACTAACTCTTACTTTTCTTGCTCTACGCCTTTCCGCGCTAACCTAAATCATAGCTTGGCCCTACGTCTGAGGCTTGTGGATTGGCACCTTTATACATATAAGCCTAAATCATGGGCTGGCCCTACATCTCAGACCATGGACTAGCACCCTTTATATATATTTTTTCTATCTAGACCCTTGTGGCTAAACGTTGGAATAATAGGAGGACCTCTATTTCTTCGAGGATAAGTGTGCACCTTCTTCAAAAACGTTTCCTTCTTCTTAGTTACGAATAGGATTGTCACTTATATTATATTTTTTTTTTCCTTTTGGACAAATAAAGTAAACCTTAACACTAAACTTTCCGAAGCAAGTAAGTTCGTTTGGAGTGTTCTTGACAAAATCAAGCGTGCATATCTACTTACCATTTGTGTAATGTTTGTTCTTGCCTTGTCTTAAATAAATAAATAAAAAAAAAGAAAAATAAAAAGGAGTTTTTCACATAAGAGTTTTCAATATGAAAATACTTGGTGTTTTACTCGAAAAAATAAACCTATGACTTTGTAAAATGATTTTTATAAATAAATATTTTATAAACTGTCTTAAATAATATTTTTATAAAACTTTTACATGTTTTGTTATCTTTAAACATTCTTTTCCACAATCCTATGAAAAATGAATTATTAAAATGTTTTACTCGTTTTCGTCTCTTCAAAAAATAAATAAACTAGTTTTGTTAAATGAAGTGTCAAAATAAAACTTCCCCCCGGGGCTAAACTTGTCGATTCTTCCATAAACGATAGGTGGTCTAAAAGGGGGATGTTTGTTATTTATTTTCAATCTGTTTTATTTGTTGCTGCTTTATATATATATATATATATATATATATATATATATATATAAAGGGATAATTAATGTGTTAACCAAAATCGAAGGAAATTACTTGGACTTGTTTAAATGTAAAGATTCATTTAAACTCAAGTGCCATTTTTTAACAGGTGTTTTGGAGTGCCGAACACTTTCCCCTAGCATAATCGACCCCTGAACTTTAAAGAAATCTCTGGAAAATACCAACTATTTTTGAGTCACAATTTGGGCCATTTTAAAAGAAAAATGATTTTTTAAAATCCCGGTGACCTAACACACTATTTAACTAATGTTAGGTGGTGACCCCATTTTTAAAATAAATTCCAGGGCAAAGAACGTTTTCGAAACCGACATCTAGAAAAGCCCTAGAAAACTTGTTTTTCTAAAATGAATGAATTTTTGAGGATTTTGAGAAGGAGGAACCAAAACCTTGTTTTCCTTTTTCTTCTGGCCTCTTCTTCTTTGTTTTCCAAAATTTGGAGTACGTCGGCTGGCGACTTTGCTGGGGACGTTTGAGGGTCAAGCCTGGTTGGAGTTTAAATTTATTTGTATAATTAAATAAAATCCAAAAAATATGTCTTCAGTTTTTTAAACATAAATAATTCCCTTTTATAAAAAAAAAATGTTCTTTTATGTCACTTCTTATATGTTTCTTGTTTATATATTGCATTCATTTATATATTGTCTTTACTTTACCGTCTTTAAATTTCTTTATTTTACTTTTCGTAAGCTCTCTGTAAGGCACAAGCACTACTTTGCATTTGCATATCATGAGAAAAGCACAAAGTCGTAAACCTTATCCAGAGGCCGGTAGTAAGGGCCGAACTCGCGCAATTTCATCACGGCAATCTAAGCCCCAATTCCCAATGAGGATTTAGACAGAGAAGTCTGTAGAAGCAAGGCCTTGTGGTATATCTGCTAAGATCTGGCTTCGAAACTTGCCTTGCTTGGATTACCAACCAACAATGGATGTTCCCCGGGGAGGACACCAGAGGTTTGAAAATCTTGGAACTGAACATTTCTAGGATGGCGCTAGTAGAAAAGTTGTGAACCACATATAGTGAGCCTAGGATAGAATGGTACCCAACACCCTTATGTATTTAGGATACTATCTTAGAGAGAAATTTTACTTTTACCCCATGTATAGTTGTTTACATTTGTTATGTTAGATCTGCAGAGTGAAATTTCTAGGACAAATAGGGGGCATAATAGACAATGTAAAATTATTGTTCTATCTTACACATCGCAATCTTGCTCAACGTTAAAAACACTTTCAAAATCAAATTAGGTAGCAAGTTGCAAAAGAGGAACGCAAATGCTTATTTTTACTTAGTAACGAAAGGTCATTAAACTCATGTAAATCATAAATGCCCCTTACATCAGAAATAATGGATATAAAAAAAAAGGACAGAAAAAAAACTTACTTTCATAAACTTGTAAATACATTCGCCTTTGAATAATACATGAAAAACCCTATGTCAATAGTCGTCTAAAAATAGTCTTTGTCGAACAGTAATCTAAAGATTTGTATGCTTAGACGCTAAGATGTGATCAACGTCGCGATACCATGCTAAGTATGCTAAGATGCAAAGAACGGTTGCTGCCTTGAAGAAAATGCTAAATGAGAAGAACCCAACACCGTTTCTAGGAAAGATCAAACAAGAACCACCATGTCCACCTAAGACAAATGAAAATGAGTCCTTTGACCAGATAAAAAAAAATATCACCTTGTAATAACTATAATAACATTGGAGTATGGGAATTGACCCTAAGCCTCCTCATAGGGAATGGATCGCCTTGGGAAACTGGAAAAAGACCTATTAGGTAACCTATTCGGAGCCAATGAAGGAAGCTGACAACCATGAAATCAAATGGGAGGATGACTACGAGGATGACATCGAAGATGAGAAAGACTCTGACGAAAATTTAGGAGACGATTGGGCCGTTTATGTAGAACCGATGGCTAAGACACCGGCCCCTCAATTGCCCAAAAATGAAGTCCCTAATCAGGACTTAGTCCAGGGAGAAATATCCAAATTGTGGGATTAGATCAATTGCCTGGGTCAAACCATCAAATAAATAGGACAATCTATGCCCAAGATCCATCCTATATCTGATTAGACTCACAACCACCAAATTACTCATTAAGTGTAGTCAGTTCATGACAAGTTATTTGCAAATACATGAAGGATTTGGGTTTCAACCATTAAATTTACCCAATAAAAAAATATCCTATCGGCAGAGAGTAGTTTTAATCACAGTGGAAACACAATAGATAAATGAAAGTTCATATTCTAGATAAACTAAAGACGAAGAAACATGATTTGTAGCATAGCAAGAAAACACGTTTGATGTTCAATACATTATCATAAACAGTTGTTCATTACACCAACTATTTTCAAACAAAAGATCCATGCCTTATATCTATGCGCTTGGATGCGTACCGTTGGACAACCGATTTTCCAGCATACATCGAATTACTTCATTTTCCTTTTGAAGGCAATTCTTCTCATCCTCTAAATTAGAAAGTCGTTGGGCTTGTTCCTCTAAGTCCAAACTGGCGCGTAGTTTGGTTTGCCCCCATATTCCATTGCAAATCTATTACTTCCTCCTATGGACGTCTATGTTCTCGAACAACAGTTCGGATTATTCTCTCAAAGCGGTAAATCATCTATAGGTTTTGCTCCATATGCAAAGTGTTTATAAACAAAATGAAAGGATGATCATAAGAATATTAGGGTTTAAGTTTGAAAAAAGAAATGTCTGTTTTATTTAAAGACACGACATTGCATGGTTTTAATTTTAACATGCAATGAAAATGTTGAAGGATGAAGGTAATCCCACTAGAATGCATACCTATGTGCTGTAGGGACCAATATTTATTAAAACATGGTGGAGGATATTGACAAATGGCTAACATACCTGGTCAAATGAAGATGGTATTCCGATAATGCACACGATCTGAAGATGTTATTGATAATATGCTCACAAACGTCTCCAGTGTTTATACCCTCTATCTGGCTTAGATTAGGTAAAAACATGACCTTATGATTCCCTTATGTAGAGATAACATGTGATTCTTTTGGTTGGTGAGAGCAATAAATGCAAGCATTCGTAAATGTGAATTGGCAAACACCTAAACCCTATGTCGACATCATTTAAGAAGCACACTCAATCTCTAGAATATAGATGTCATGATTTTTCTTACTTCTCCCATTAACACTTAATTAATGGTGATTGATCTTCCATTTAATCTTGGCCCGAAGATCAACATGAACTTGTAATGAATCTTAATTGTGTACACTTTGCTTGTTTTGAACCTAGTTTAGGTGATTTCCCTTATTTAAGAAGGACATTCTATGAATTATAGGATCAATGTATCTAAATGTGCACATGTCATTTAATGAGTAAGTTAATTTCGATTTCGTATTAGAAAAAAATAAAAAGATTACATTCAACTTACTTGCCATTGATATCCATTATATATTAGTGTCCCCAAAAGTATAAACTTCGTGGCACAATAAGTAGTTTGTATTTTCTGAACTAAATCATACCAATAATCATATTCTATCATATTGAAGAGAGAGGTTCAATGTTATTTCTTGGCTTTTAGAGAGTTCAACTCATTGTAATTATTACTTTGAAAAATTTTACGCTTTCAAATGAATTCTTAATGCCAGTAATGTCAATGTGTTACAAATTAATCTGGAAAAAAATATGTGAAAGTTAAAATTCTTAGTATTTAAGAAAATAGTAAGAGTGAATAATGCGAATAATTAACACTAGTAGGAAATTTTTTTTTTTGACTTATATAATTAAATTACGTAAAATAAAAACCCCAACAAGTACTAAAAATTTTAGGGAAAAGTACAATTTAGATCCTCTAACTATTGATACATTTCTATGTGGTCCCTCTAAGTTTCAACGTTTTATTTTAAACCCTCTACGTATCATAACGTTTCAAAATGGCCCATCCGTTAGAGATTCTGTTAAAACTAACAGAATCTCATGGGCAAAATGGTATTTTCATGTTTTTTAAAAAATTTTAATCATTTTTAATTATTTTTTTTTTAATCTCTCTCTCTCTCTCTCTTTCTCCCCTTCCTCTCTCTCTCTCTCTCCCGCCACCTCCCTCTCCTTCTCCCTCTTTCTCCCTTTTCTCTCTCCCCTCCACCCTACCCCCTGTTGCAGGGGGTGAACTCACCCCCTGTTGCAGGGGGTGGGGTGGGAGCGAGAGAGGGGAAGGGGAAGAAGAGAGAGAGAAAGGTGGCGAGGAGAAGAAATGAGGGAGAGGAAGGTGGCGGGAGAGAGAAAGAGAGGAAGGGGAGGAAGAGAGAGAGATTAAAAAAACAATTAATTAAAAATGATTAAAAAATTTAAAAAAACGTGAAAAGACCATTTTGCCCCTAAATTCCGTTAGTTTTAACTTATTTTCTAACGGAATGACCATTTTGAAACGTTATGATACGTAGAGAGTTTGAAATAAAACATTTAAATTTAGAGGGACCACTTAGAAATGTGTCAATAGTTAGAGGGTCGAAATTGTACTTTTTTCAAAATTTTATGTTGATAGGAGTTGTTAGATTATTATTGTGAAAAGTTATATATCATAATTTTTTTTAATATAAAAAAAATATATAGATTATATTATTTATTATAAGAAATATAAGAACATAATTTTTTTGGGGGTTATTTTGCACATTTTAAACCCGTGCATCGTGTGAGTAATAGTATTCTTAGTCTAATACTAATAGTTAAAAGTGAAAGGAAATAGGAGATTGTAATGAGGTCGGAGAATGAGTGTTTCAAGCTTTTTTTTAGTTCTTCAAAAGTTATTTTTAGAGGAATTTTTTAAATATTAAGTAATGAGTGACCTCACTCAATTTATTCATATTTTATGTTTTAGTTAATTTAATTATTTTGTAATGAATACACAAATATATAATTTAGTTTCCTAATCAATATTTTAAGAATTTATTTAAACAAACAAGTGTGATTGGAAAGACCTATTTTCATCCAAAAAGAAATAAGATACAATATAAACTAATTAAAATGGAGTTTGTTAGCTTTGCAAAAATTGATAAAATTTGATGTGGGGGAGTTTTGTCACATATGCCATGTGGAAGATATTGCTCCAAGTATAGAAAAATGGCCGAGCTGGGAGCCGGGTTCCCTCCAAACCGAGCTGAAGACCATCGTATCGAGCTGGTGGAATCCGTGCCGAGCTGACGAGCTCAAACACTCCCAGCTTGGATTCTTCGCCGCTGAGGACCTCTTCAGGCCATTGGGAAGCTATGGCTCATGGGCCTCTACAGATGGGCCCATAAGCCCAAACTACTGATTAGAGCACTAATCCGCCTGCTCATTGGCTGTCTGACGAGTTAGGTTGGTTAACCCAAGCTTATCTCCCTGATCTCGCGGCGCTAATGGAGTCCAGCACCTATAAATACACCGTGGTATTCAATGCCCAAGGTACGTCTTCTCTACTAACACTAGAGCACTTTTAGCCCTTCTCCCCCGGATACTTACTCTCACGTCGGAGGGACTTCACCGGGCACAACCCCGGTGGGTCTTTGTGCAGGTGCTCGAAGTGAAAAAGTGGAGCTCAGCTCGGAGGTCGTCATCACCCCAAAATTCACTCAGTTAATTACACCATCAACTGTCCTGTGCCCCTGATATCCTTCCAGACCATACTGTTGACCCGTCACCACTTTTTGGCATCAACAAAATTAATTATAATTTGTGATTTTTTGTTTGTTTTTTTATAGTACATTAGTACAAATTAATTTGTAGAAATTTAAGTTAACTTTTATGATTATTTATTTAGTTGGAAATAATCTATTTGTATTCGGTATTTATAAAACGTCACGACTCACTCAAAATAATGCATCCAAACTCGAATATTGATACTAAACTAACTAAATAATATATATTTCATGCTTCAATATTAATAATTTATTATAATTATTTTGTAAGGCCGCGTATTGCGTGTGTCTAAACTAGTTTTTACAAATTTTATTGTCATAGATATTATATTTTGTGCGATAACAAAAAACCTAAAATCAAAATAAAAAAAAGTTTCCACTAGCAACAACGTGTTTTAGTTGGGAAAATTTTCAACCCAGCATTATAGTAAAATATAACGTAGGATATTTATATACACTTTTGTCCCCTCCAAAAATACAAAACACTGTAGGTTGCACACATTTTATCCTATGTCAAAATGTGTGAATCCACTAGAAAGGGTTTCATTTCGGTCAAACACATATACTTTAGGTTTTGCATATGCTTCACTAATTACAAATATCTATTTGAAAAAATAAAAAAATTCTTCATCCAGATCGTTAAACTTAGCAGGCAACAATTATAGGTGATTGTGAGACACGCCTCATTCTTTTTCAGCTATATGCCACTACCATATAAGACATGGTCCAGAACTATGGATCCAAATGAACCATCCGTATGTTCCCGAGTACAATTGTTGTGGTCCGGAGTGACGATATGAACATCACCATCCACTTCGAGCAGACACAAGCTATCATTTAGATCAAAATTGTTTACTGAAAGTTGCTGTTTGGGACATATCGACTTGGTGTGATCGACCATCCTATGTAGGGTTGAACATTAAATCATAGTAGATGTCTGAATAATAATATTATTAATAATAATACAAATAAAACTAACATAAGTAAATAGACAAGTTACGACAATTACCCACAAACTCCGCAATGTGGTGGTCGTCGAAAAGCCAAAGATTGGTTCCTAACCTCGTGATTATGGTCTCGATTGAATTTTGAAACTCGAAAACCTCTTTACTGCGGGATCGTACTGGACCCATAAACTCGCATTGGACCCGATACGTGATTGTTCAATCTGCCTACTTTGAACGCCTTGTACTAGTTATAAACTGGTCTTTCTAACCAACTCGTGCACATACGCATTGCTGGCATATGAAATTTTCTAGTTTGTCTCATTTTTGTAGCTCTTGCTTAATCAAAAGCCGATAGCATTTGCGTAGTCATAGTAAAACATTTCTGCATCGATGAGCGTCAAAAAAGTCTTAGAAGAAATTTGTATGTCAGATAGGTTATCCAATCCATGATTTGAGGCCGGTACGTTCGATGTGTCCGCGTTCGTAACCTCGACCTACTGGTGATCGAGCGTAGCTTCTTCATACTCATTGGAACTGACCTCCGTGTCACTTAATTCTATGAACAGTTCCTCCCTTTTATTAGCTATTCTTGTGCGCTCTTTACTGCATGATTTGGACATAACATTTCGTCAACACTGAGTACTTTTCAATAACCGACAAGAAAATGTTTAAAAATTGAACTTTTTCAACTGAAAGAAGTAGAATAGATATTAGGGATTCTAGAAAAATATTTACTCATTAGTGAATTTTTTTTAAAACCAATTGAATTTATTTGATCTCCCCCCTCCCCTCCCCCCCCCCCCCCCCCCCCCCAAAAAAAAAAGATGAAATAAATAAAAAGAGCTAATAAAATAAACAAATAAAAGAAAACATGGTTTCAGTCTTTAAAAAAAATTAGAAAGAAAAAAGAATAAAAAAAAAAAAAAGTGCCACAGTTGTTTGCCACACCCAAATCCAGCTACACACCATGCAATGGTGCATGCATACATTCTGTCGGTGGGAGAAGACTTTGATTCTCGGTGCCACCAAACTACAAGACAATGATATTAGTTAAAAGCCCTAGAGAATGAGGTACCTTGAACTTCTTGAAGGATAACTTCTATGTCGGTGTAAGAACTTCTATGGTTACCACTATCTCCCTCTTGACTACCTTAACTATGGTAAAAAAAAATAAAAAATCAAGACGTGCTATTCATAACATAATTTCCTTGTAGATGGTAGGTAGGATATTAAATATGCACTTCCACTTTTACCCATTGATGTCACTATAAACACACCCATTAATGGTATCATTTGCTCCACTCTTAAGGTTTATGTAAGTATAATCATTATACTTACATCTTACCTTATAAATGACAATTGGGTGAAAATTGTAATTAGACAAATTATATTATTAGGTTGAGGAATGACAATGACATTCGAATAGGTGAAAAGTGTAATTAACTTTTTTATTTTGTTGGATTTGCAAAGTGTAATTAATTGGTGCTTAGTTGCTATTGTGACGACCTGATTTTTCAAGGCCGCCACATGATTTCTCCCAAGAAGAATTAATACTAAAACTGAAAAACCAATATTTTATTTTATAAAAATCTTAAAATTTTACAAACTATATCGACAATTATATTTATCAATAATTTGAATCAATTTTTACAACAATAACAATAAATAAAAATATTACAAAATTTAATCCAAATCTAATTATAATTTTTGGCACAGCTACATTTTCATTGGCCTTGCAACAAATACTGTGGAGTTATGAGTCAAAACTCAGTAGAATTTTAACTCCTTTAGTACGTGCATTTAATCAAACCACAAATAAACATATAGACATGTATCTCACATAATTTTCACATAATATGTAATCGTCAATATTTCATGAAAAATAACAATTATAACAGTAATAACATAAACCACACAATACGTGAAGAGGTTAAATACATATATTAAAAGAGTTAGAAATTCTACCTGAAATCAATAATAAATAGTTGACATAAAATTATTTTTATCTTTTTTTTCTTCTCCATAAATTCTCTCGTTTGCTCGCCTCCTTTCCGAACACCTAACAAAAAAAACATTGACACAAATACACACACATGTCTATATATATACACACCTAAAGGCAATCTTATCCTTTCATTTTTTTAATTTTTTTTATCTAATTCTTTTGTCGTCTACTCTTTTATTTATGGATAGAAGTCTCCATCCTAATCTATCCATATTACTAATATTGACCAACTCATCCATTTTCTCTCTTTTGCATGCATTCCATGTGGATATGATAAGAGATTTTTTCTATCCAAATTACACTAACACCCCTATATATATATCATAAATTTTCATAATATACGAAATAATCCCCCAAAAAATATTAAATTTATATAAAATAATATTTTCAAAATAAAGATTTTTCAGGGTATTACAACTATTAATTTGTTTATGTTGTTGGGTGAAAAGTTTAATTAAACCATTTATGTTGCTGAATTTGCAAAGTATAATTAATTGATGCCTAGTTTCTATTAATTTATTTATGTTGTTGGGGGGAAAGTGTAAGTAAACCATTTATGTTGCTAGATTTACAAACTGTAATTAATTGGTGTCTACTTTCTATTAATTTGTTTATGTTGTTGGGTGGAAGGTATAACTAACTTTTTTATGTTGTTGGATTTTCAAAGTGTAATTAATTGGTGCCTATTTGCTATTAATTTGTTTATGTTGTTGGGTGGAAAGTGTAATTAAACCATTTATGTTGTTGGGTTTGCAAAGTATAATTAATTGGTGCCTAATTGCTATTAATTTATTTATATTGTTGGTGGAAAGTGTAAGTAAACCATTTATGTTGTTGGGATGAAGAATGAAATTTTCTTGGGTTTGCAAGTGTAATTAATTTGTTTATTTTGTTGAATACTTTGCAAAGTGTAATTATGTAACAACTAATAGGGTGATAGGGGTGAAGGACATCGAAATGACCTTATGTGCATAATGCAATTAACTTTTACTTATGGTGTTGGGTGCAAAGTATAATTAAACCATGTCTCCACAAGAATGTTCATATCATATTTGGATCTTATAACTCTATTATTCATCATGGGTTCAGAAAATAACTGATCATTGAGTGGAGTAATAGCATACTTATATTTGATGAAGCTCATAGCTTGGTAATTTTAAAGTTCACTCGTTTGTATACTTTCTCATTTTCTTTTGTTCATCACTTGCACTCTTATCTCATGCATGTCGTAATTAAAGAACTAATTCATGAACATCAAGCAGATCATATATACTGTACTTCATGATTATTGAGTCCTTAGAGTAATTTTATTTATTTTTTATCTTTGGGCCATTTGAGTGTAACTTGGAAAAACTGCTTAAAATAATGTTTGAGATAACATATTATTTTCCATTATAAAATACTAGAGTATACCCAGTGCCTGAAGGCACGGACAACTAAATTTGTTATTATTAAATTATAGTTAATTTAACATTAAAAAAAAAAAATTATTTATTAAAAAATAATAAAAAATTAATAATGAATTTGTAATTGTAAATGGACCTTAATGGGTAGTGTAGTTAATTGCGACATCTTATGTTCTCAATGAACACAACAATAACTAACATAAAATTATTCAAATTTTGATTGCAAAAATAAGAGAATCAAATTCAAATGATATTTAATAGTACATTGAATTTCAGACTTCATCATTTCTTCTTGATTTGGAGATTCCATAAACATTATTAACGACCCTCTAATCATATCTGAAATTTCAAACTGGCCATGCAACTAAGGAAAAACTGAACTCTTAATCATGCGGTCAATCCAACAATCTAAAATCTCACTAGCAAGATTGATTTCCCAGAAAATAGAAAACGTGAGCCTTCCAACTCCAGGACTAAGTGAACCTAGATTATTTAAAAGGGTTGATTGTGACATTAGTAATTTTCCTTGCAACAAATAGACACTTGTACATATAATTTGAGCTTGCATGTCTAAGGCCGTCTCAAATAGAACAAAATACAACTCCCATCAGTGATGTAGACATCTACTTGATAAACACCATTATGGGACATTGAATTCAGAGAATAAGGCACCGTGAAGATTTGTGGAAGTAGCAACAAATTTCAAAACTTGCTTCCAAGAATCAAAAGGTTGAAGAATCAAATATAACTGTAATGCAAATTTATTTAAAAATGATTCATTGCAATAGAAGCAAATAAAAAGATTCCTAATTAATTTTACTAAATAAAAAAATTCTTATAGAAACTTGAACCAAACCGAAATCCATCACACTCTATTGGAAACTTGAAAATTATTATAAATTCAAAGCACTAAATATAAAATCAAAATTATCTTAAATTAAGACACAAATTTGACAGCTGCATTAATTATGCTTAAGAGATAATCAAAATACGAAAGAAAAATAATAAGGCAAAAAAATTAAACATCCCAAACACTGACCAAGAGATAAACAAAAGCAATAAACACTAGTTTAGTTAAGATATACGGATAAATCGCTCTGAGCGAAATTCAAGAATCCACAATTAGGAACAAAACATAAACAATATTGGACAAAAATTGTTATAATATATTGTAGCGGCTTCGAAACAGCACAATAACTCAATTGAATTTAATAACAATAAATTCAATAGGCAACAGAACAATAATAGTAATTCTCACATTGTTAGAAATCACTTGAACACTGAATAAATACTATTAGAAATTAAGAGATACTGTTGAGCTCTTGAACTGGTGGCAAATTCTAGGGTTAGAAACCAATACACCGAATAAATACTGTTGAGTCTATGGGGTTGACCTTATAAGCATGCCTCTTATATGCTTACTTCCAATGTGAGTGAGTGCTTTTGAATATTACAACGTGACTCACAAATGAGACAGATGTTCGCACGAACCTGCATATCATAATCACAACCACTTGGAATTTAACTTCCATAAACTATATTGTTGATGGCCAGGCATGAACAAAGAAAATAATAGATTCTCATTTTAAGCAAATAAGTAACATTTCAGTTATTAACTTTTTAATTAAGATAAAAGTTAACAACACATACATATTCTTAAACTCATTTATGACTTCCCTTATTAATTCTAGAGGGTATAAAAGTAAAATAAATTAGAAGAGTAAAAAGTAACGGGAGCATATTACCTACTTATATAGTAAACGACTGAGTGACATTACTTTTGACATCGGAAACATGTGTCTCGGGCCCAGCGACCTGGCTTTTGACATCGAAAACATGTGTCTTTTCTTACTTAATTTGAGAACAAAAAATCATCATGCCCGACCACCCATCGGTTCTGATCTCGAGAGTGTAGGCTCCGATTGGAGTGGTACGATTACCTATACTCTTAGGATCAGAATCGATCGGTGGTCGGCCATAACGATTTTTTGTTCTCCAATCAAGTGAGCAAAGACACATGTTTTGGTGTCAAAAGCATGGCTGGTCAGCCCAAGAATACCCTAACAATCCCAATCGAACTTCACTCAACAAAGAGGCGACGCGTGGTACCACAATTTTTCTCAATGCCGACAATTCGTAGCGAGCGTCTTGTGTATCGTGGTGCCTCGATGCCAGCAACTGCTGCTGCTACTCAACTTTTGTGATAGTAACAATTGGTTTATATTGAAGTATGTAGCAGGTTACCTTTGCAAATGGCCTTTCACCCATTCGTCCAGTTTTCACAGTACTTGAGACCGAGCATCCTTCCCTTTGGAAATGACCAGATCTAATGCAAGTTGAACCCTGGATACATTGGAGTCAAACTGAAATAGAAATTAAAATGAAAAAATATTTAGTCACGTATTCATTTTGTGTCTAAAGAATAACAAAAAGGACAAGCAAGGATAGAGGGGAAAATATTGCAACCTGTCTACCATGAATTCTATTCCAGGATACAGTACATCGGCTTGCATCAATTTGATGACGTACATTCCAAATCAAAACTGAAACAAGTATAAAAGAAAAAAAATGTCAAAAATATATACAAAACTTAGGAATACTAACTTACTAGTATGTTAGCCTAAGCGGTTTCAATCATAGGATCTCCGAAAAATATGATTTTGACGATAACGCCTCACTTGACGTTTTAAATGAACTAACATTATTTTTTAAGTATAGATCATCCATACATTATGGAAATACATCATGGAGATGCATTCAAGTTGAAAGGTATGATTTAAATAATGCAATTTTTCATGTCGACAACATTACTCAAGATATTGAACTCGAAACTCTATAGGTTGCACATGCACACGCACACACACACACACCGAGAGTGCATACATTTGTGATGTTTTGTTTCTAATATGTCAAATATACTCAAATATCACAATGTATATTATATGTTTTGTTGGCCCAATAGAATACCTAAGAGGGGGAGTGAATTGGGTAATTAAAAAATAATCAGAATATAATTCAATAAATCAAATAATTAATTTTATGCTTAATTAATTATTATATTTATATCACAGTGGAATAAATTAATTAACTAGGT
Source organism: Eucommia ulmoides (assembly GCA_016647705.1). Taxonomy (NCBI): domain Eukaryota; kingdom Viridiplantae; phylum Streptophyta; class Magnoliopsida; order Garryales; family Eucommiaceae; genus Eucommia; species Eucommia ulmoides. The sequence goes on along the minus strand of CM028334.1, from coordinate 35,786,457 downwards.
GCACACCCAAACAATAAAAATAACAAAGTAATAATGCAGCACACCAAGATATATCCTAATTCATCAAGCTACTCTTGATTAGTCCAGTCCTCTGAGTCCCACGGAGATTTACACCTACTAATTCTCAAGATCTTTTTAAAGGTAGGAACCAATCCCGTACACCGATTCTTTTACAGGCTCAGAATCAACCTTTACAATTTCCTTTTCTAAGGCTCAGGAAAAACCTCTACTTTTTACAGGCTCAAGAATAACCTATCTTTTTACAAGCTAAAGATTAACCTAATTCTTTTTATCATTGGGCTCAAGAATCAAAACCTCACAAAACACTCCAACTATTATTTTCACATGTAAGGATGAAACCTTTACAAAAACACTCAAAACACAATTCTAATTCAGGAAGGATTACTACCTCAATCTCTTTACAAGAAGAGACTGAAACCCGGCTACCCGTGATTAAATACCCCAAATGGTATTTAACTCGTCACACTACTCACCAAAACAAAATAATAAGTAGAAAATCTCACTTGGAGCTTCTACCACCCTAGCTATATAACAACTCAATTAATATCCCAACCAGTGATAGAAAAGCGTGAGATGCAGAAATTTGATTTTAACAAGATATGAGTAGCAAATTGGAGCATGTAATCAGATTTAAGAAATTGTTTGTAAAACTATTTTCTTCAAAAATCAGAAACAATTTCTAAGATCAATTTCCAAATAATAAACAAATAACGCAATAAAATAATATAATTGGAAGATCTCACCTGGAATTCACAGAAAGAACAGAAAAAGCAATGTAACTTCAGATCCGGTAGCAACACAAATTAATAGCAGTTGATCTTCAAGATCGTTTCTTAGAAATGCTCACAATATTTCAGATGGATAACTCTTATAAAATCTCACAATATAATATGATATGATTTTTCTCCTTTTCTACTTAGTTAAATCATAAATTCGCAAGTCTATATATAGGGATATGTAATCAGCCTTCCAAAGGCTAGTTTACAAGTGTCATGACAATAAAGTTCTCTTATAGACCCCTTATAACATAAAGGCTTCATTTAAGTTCAATATCACTTAATAATAACTTTTAAAACTCTCAATTAAATCCCCAAAGTATTTCTCAATCTCAATTAATAAGCATAGAAACTATTTCAAGCACCAAATTGAGAAACATTAATATTTAATGTACTAAATCAATAGGATTTAATTAATATATGAACCATATCTTAAATATCACCAAATCCCTTAAATCTCTCTCAAATCTTAACAAAAAACGTCTACTTTTAGATATGATTTCCGATAAAACATTATCCTGAAACAGAGCACTCAGTCGACTGCCTAGTCGACTGGAAGATTCTGGAAGTAGCCTGCTGTGTTCATCGGTCGACCGCACGGTTGACTCGTAGATTTAGAGAGTTCAGCCACCATATGCCAGTCGACTCCTCGGTCGACTTTTTCTTTCTCAATCTTTTATCTGATCTAGTTTTATACTCTTTCTCTTTTACATTGTTGCCCCTTTAACTAATTTCTTTTCTCAATTAGCTCTACCAACTTTCTCAAATTCCATTTTAACCATTTATAAATATTTCTTTTCAAATACACATAGGAGCAAATAAATTCATCTTATCAAAACACACATAAATAATAAAAACATTTTGTGCCGTATGTGTTCCTAAATGGGATATTAAGAGTTGAAATTTACCTGGGTTACTTTTCCTAATTTCTTCAAACTCTTAAATCTTCAGCTTCATCATTTAGCATTCATTTAATTTGATCTTCAGTATCTTCAACTTCATCACTGGAACTTTAAATCACTGAAACACTCAATTAAAATATTAGTTCCACCAAAATATCAATACTTAATTTTTCATCAAAATCTTCGGATCAACATGTTTGATCATATCATGCAAATTTGAAAAATTCACATCTTGATCACAAATGTGCTTAATATGCTTAAAATTGGATTTAATGTGATCAAATAGTACATTGCATTATCTCAATGTGAAAACACTTCAAATATTATTGATATAATATTTTGAACATATCCATATCATTATTATATCATGATTCATGCAATAATATTGTTCATACCTTAATTAGAAATTTCACATTTTGATCACAAAAGTGCTCAAATTGCTTAAACTTGATTTCTAGGTGATCATAAGGTACACTGCATGTTTTGATCATGAAATATACTCAAATATACTTTAAACAATATTTAAAAGGTGTTTGGATGAAAAATTATCATAGACATCGACCAAAACCAAAAATGGATGAAGAAAAATAGAATTGTGTTGAAAACACTGTAGCAATCGACTGTTGCTGTCCAAAAAATCATAATTAACCTTCTGTAGTAAATTGGTCATATCTCTCTTATTACTTATCCAAATCTGATGAATCTTATACAGTTGGAAATCTAATTCAAATATATTTAAAACCATATAAATTTCATGTCGATCCAAGTTCGTTTGGTTATTCAAATTTTAACATTTTGGTAGAAGTCATTAGCTATTTGTTTTTGTAGAAACTCCTGTCTAGACCTTTGCTCACTCATTTGATCATATCTCACTCATTTAGAGTTCAAATGAGACGATTTATTTTGATATGGAACCCTAACTCAATAATATTTATTTCTGTGCATAGTAAAAATAATTTGGATATGTTTTTCTTATCAAACATAAGTTTTGCATTTAAATGTCAGAATATTTTCTCTTTCCCACTCTGTTTTCGCTCTATTTTTTGGCGACCTTTTGTTGTTCTAAGTGTTGTATGATGGTTCCTAAACATTATATTGGATATATAACATCTTAATCATCATTAAATTTGATAAAAACAACATTGAATTAAAGAAATTTGATCAAAACATTTTGAAACTCTTAAGAACTCATTTTGTAGTTTTTTGTCATGAACCGAAAATTGGATTTACTTATCAAATCTTGTTCGGAATGTTCAAATCATGTTATGATATATTCGTTTAATGTGTATACTTGATATATGCATAATCAATTGATATGTTCATCATTATATCTAAGATTAATTAACAAATTGGCTCAATGACTCAGAGAATTCTGTTTTCTATATAAGAAATGTGTTCAAACTGTTGAACCTCTTGAAATGCTTCTAATTGATCAAATAGATTGTATTCATGTTTAAATGTGATTATACATCATGTATTTGATATATAAATTCGTGTTCCTATTGTTATACACATGAAATACATTGTCTTGACAAAATATGCAAGTGGTTAAGTATTTAATACTATCCAATTTTTTGGTAGGGTTAGATAAAGTATGGGCTATACTATCTTGTCCCATGCCAACCACATTCATTTATTATCTTTATCATAATTCAAATTAGAGGAGACTTACCTTTAATGAGTTATACCCAACTTTGAAGACCTCCATCATGATTTGTTTATATGCATTAATGCCAACCATACTCAATTATATACTTTGAATATATGAGCAAATAAGCTGTATTTTTCCACTGCCATAATGAAAAAATGGAAAATGGTTCATATGCAATTAATAAGGAATGTTTAGCATTTATGGTGTTGGAAAAAGTGGTTGGAATCTTGACAAATCTGTAGAAAATTGAAAGTAGGAAGAAGCCTTTATCTTGACAATTTGGAAGAGAAGCTCACAACGGTCAATTGCTCTCAAACTCTTCAATTATAATATTCTCCCTACATTCTCTATATATATACAAGGAGGGAATATTAATGGAAGATAAAACTAACTCACCATGTATCATTCATTCAATTGAGCTACAAAGATCAAAGAGATACTACCAAAGCTTCCAAGCAAAATTTTGTGCAACATCACATCTTTCTTTCTTAATTCATTTTCTTGAGTGATTGTTGTATTATAGCTTCACACACATAGATTCTTGAGTTCTTTATCTAGTGAGTGTTGAAGTTTCATTTTTGTGAGACGTTGAGAATTTGATTGTAAATCTTGAGTAAAGGTTTTGCTCAAGAGATGAGATTTGTGAATAGAACATATTCACTCTAGATTGTAAGGTCTTGAGATACAAACTTCTCAAGTGACAACTTTAGACGGTTTGGTCTTTACCCGAAAGAAGATCAAGATAGTGAAATCCGCGAAGGAGCTCAGGGGAGTAGACTAGGCAAAAGGTTTTTGTCAAACAACTATAAATACCGATGTCAATCTCTCTAACTCTACTATTTACTTTATTGTTTATATTTGTGTTTGTGATTATTTGTTTGATTGAATATCTGTTGTGCACTTAACACAATCACATAAACACTTAGATTGAGTAGAAATGATTAACGAAAATTTCTCAAACCCAATTCATCCCCCCCTTCTTGGGTAATTAACTTGAGACTGGGCATCATTCCCTTTGGACATGACCAGATCCACTGCAAGTCAAACCCTAGATACATCGGAGTCGAACTGAAATAGAAATTAAAATAACAAAATGTTTAGTCACGAATTCATTTTGTGTCTAAAGAATAACAAAAAGGATAAGCAAGGTTAGAGGGAAAAGTATTGCAACCTGCCTACCTTGAATTCCATTCCAGGATACAGTACATTGGCTGGCATCAATTTGATGACGTACATTCCAAAATCAAAACTGAAACTAGTATAAAAGAAAAAAAAAATGTCAAAAATATATACGAAACTTAGGAATACTAACTTACTAGTGAATTGTTTAATTGTCGCGACCCGTCCCGAACACCCGACATCTCGGGCTGGCGTGACGACATCATGACATCACTGAAAGCAACCAACCAACCATCCATTACACGACAATATGCATATATATATCAATAAACCATCATCTATATGGAGCTATATATATTTCTGTTATGGGAACACACCCGTTTCCCAATTATAATAACAGCAAAATATAATACCATGAACCCCTCACAATTTTGCCCAGAAAGCTCATCTCAACCCTCCATATGACTCCATTGTAGGACTCTACCTAGTGCTAGTAGGGAACCGACTCGTAGTTGCTTCACCTGCGAGTGTACTGCCTTCTTAGTAAAAATATTTTTAATAATAAAACTCATTCTACTACATCTAAATGGATCAAGCGTAAGTAAATACCATATAACTCGTAAAATCCCCAATATAAAAGCAGGAAAAATAAAGCGACATAATTAAGTTCCATTCAAATCCAACTAATATAAAAATCATACTAATCAATATGATAATAAATATCAAATCAGTCAATATACGTAAAACACCACATCTCAAGCACACATCTCAAACACACTTTTTAAGCACACAATTCAAATGCACACCTCAAACACACACACTGGCCAGCCCTAGTGATCGTTTTAACCTCACGATCGGGAGTTTGCAACGGTACCGTACCATCCGTAGGATATGCCTTCCTACGAACACCCATCACTCCCCCGAAGCGGATAATCACTGCGCAGTATAAACGTCTAACATCACTCTGCCGAAGCAGATAAATATCACTCCGCCGAAACGGATAACATCACTCCGCCGAAGCGGATAACCTCACTCTGTCGAAACAGATAAATACTATGGCATCGTCAAAATCAATAACGTCATCATCAAATCACAAATCAATAACATCGTCTAATCAACATCGTCAAATCTCAAATATCACCCTCTATTTCTAAAACTGATTTTTAATCTAAAATCATATTTCTCATTTTTTTTTTTTTAAATGTCTGATTTCACCGAAACCATTTTTTCACCCTTTATTTTTAGAAAACTAGGTATTTTTCACTCTCTTTTTAAACCACCAAATTTCAGCAAAAAAACATTTTTAACTTCCTTTCGAAACCAACACAATTAATCGAAAATCCATTTTCTCAACTCACCTAGAAACCTGCTTGATCCACATCATTTTGAAATCATTTAATTTAACTACAACCCTTTTCCATCATATATATATATATATATATATATATATATATATATATATATATATATATATATATATATATATATATAAATAGTTTGGCAAGAAGACAGTACACTCACCTCATGATCTGCTCCCAAAAGCTTTTACTGACTATACTCTAACGTTACTTCGGTGCCTGTGAACCTATTAGTGACAGGGTCTAAATTAATATTTTAGGTAAAACAAAATGACCCAATCATGCAAATGCAGGCCCTATGTTCCGTATTTTCCCATTCCCCACATTTTATTATGTAAAATTATTATTTGGTAAATTTTTATTTCGTTAAAAGTTACTGCATTCCCAAATTTATTATTCCCACTACGAAATTTTTGATGAGTTAATTTAATTTTATAAACTAAAATAAATTCAACGAAAAACATTACCCGTTCCGAATCGTTCATGGGTCGCGAGATGGATTTTGGATTCTATTGGGGTTCTTTCTGTAATTTTCTTCTTTTCTTCTCCTCTTCATATTTTTTTCTTTTTTCCCCGTTTCTGTTCTGTTTTGGTTTCCGCCGGCCGGCCACGCACCACACGTCGGCAATCACCCTTACACACCCGCAACAGCTCCGTCAGACCAGAACGGAGACCCACACGCCCATAGCCAGCGCTCTCTCTCTCTCACTAACTCTCACTCATTGTCGGCCCATCACCCACACCCACCGATGATCACCCAAATACTGTCAGCAAAGCAGAACACACATACACACACCATCACAGCTGGCCAACGACCGATGGTCGACCACCCACACATCGTCAAAGTCAATAATCACATACAAAAATACCCACACACTCGCCGACTGAACATAATCGACGAACACCCCACACGCACAGCATCGATGGTCAGGAAACACACACAACACCCACACTGCACAAAATAAGAAACGAAAAACACACCCACTCCGCCGAACGCCACCCTCGACGATTGACAACCGTCCGAACCCACTCACACCCATGCTCGTCGAATCTCACCACCCCCATGCCGACCTCTCTTTCTCTCTCCTTTGTTTCTTGTTCTAGGTTTACAGCCAACACACACACACACTCCACTCACCCAACCAGAGAGACGACAATGACACCCCCACCAGACCGACAATGACGCCCACCAATGACACTACAACGGCGATCGAACAACACACACAAAACGCACACACACAGAGCACCTCTGCCGAAGTAATGGCTACTATCCAAAACTCACCACCGTCGAACCCTCTCTCTCTCTAAATGGACCGATAAGCCTCTACGCCGATGATCACACCCCTATGCACCTCCGACACCCTCGTCGGCGATCGCTTCTCAAACCCGAACTCTGGCTTACTCTCTCTTTCTCTCTTCTCTCTCTCTCTCTCTCTAGATTTTCTGAGTGATTTCTAGATTGGGTTTGAGATTTTCCCTCAGTTCCACATGCAAGAGTGAGTATATATTGCATGAGATTAGTGGGAGAAGTCGTTCCTGTCTTGCCACGTTGCCAACGCCGATCTCCCTTGCCGGCAGGTTTGAGTCTCGTTGCGCACACACAGCATATAATATACATATATGTGTTTTAAATTTTTTTTTTAATTAAAATGCACTTTCTTCCTCCAACTTTCTTTAAGATCTTATTTTAATCATTTTCAACTTTTACAAGTTTCTAAAATTATAATTTCACCCTTACTATTTTTGATTTTTGATTTTAATTATCAATTTGGATCTCAAGTTTGATTTCTATGTTTTCTAAATTTTAAATTTGACCCCTAAACTTTTAATTTTGATTTTTTTATTAACAAAAATTTACCCCAAATTTTTCAATACTTTAAAATGCAACTATTAATGACGTATGTACTATTATTTGGGCCTTACATTAATGTACACGTGTTTGGCTGCTGAAGTGTCCAATCCACAAGTTCTATAGAGACTTTCCCATATCGACGTTATAAATGTCTGGATGGAAAACCTTTACACACATCTCACAGAGGTATTTAACCTATATTCATGTATGGTTCAACAAACATCAATACATCTTAATAACATACTACTTTGAGAAAAAGCACAAACTTAGACCATATCAGTTTCTTACCAAGCATCTGGCTTGTTTTCATGGACACTGGATGTTCTTTGGCTTACCAACGAATCAAGAATTAAGATCTTCGAATCAAGAACATCCACCACCACTAGATACTAGTGTGCTTGGTTCATATTGATAGACAAATAAATCTAACAAGTAGCAGTGTTGATATCATTAAATAAAGGGCAAATTATACTTTTGGTCTTCGTATTTGTATGTGTTTTTCTATTTGGCCCTCCAATTTAATTTTTTTTTTGTCAAAGTGATCCTCATATTTGCACCCGTTTTATTAAGTGGTATTTCTGTCGAAAAATAGTATTAACTTTGACTGATTTAGCTCATGAAATGCACATGTCATATTTCAGAGAGTAATATGTAAATTTTTTCCATCTACTTGTTTCTCTCTCTTCAATTTCTCCTCCTTCTCTCTTCAACCGTTAACTAAGGCAGACTGACCAAACCCATTCACCATCCTCCAAATCCTATTCTACATCCATTAAGACCCATGTTCACTAGAGAGTCTTTTACCAAATAAATAGTTTTTCTTAAAAAAAAAAAATACTAAAACCAAGTCCATTTCAACTTAATTACCAAACCCATGTTACCCAGGGATATGATCCCTGGGTACTGAAACCCAGTGTTACGAACACCAGGTTCCAAAAAAAAGGGTCGCTATACATGGTGTTGCAATTTTTTTTTAAGTTTGTACCCAGGGATGTGATCCCTGGGTTCTATTTCACTAAAATACAATGGGAACGGGGAACAATGTCCGTTCCCGAGAGTGCTAGGCTGCACTGCTGCAGTATAGTGCTGAACGGTCAAATCGTTTGTCCATTCATCTTTTTCGGACCTGGGGATGTGATCCCCGAGTCTGAAATCCCTTTATATATATATAGAAGCCTATAAAAAGCTCTTTCTTTTTTCTTTTTTCTTTTTTCTTTTTTTTAAAGTTGTTCAGATCTCTTCTTCACTTGCGTTTTTTTCCTCCTCCTTCTACTGAATTACTTTCCTTAATTCTCATTCTTCCTTAACATAGCTACCGATTTTATTTTTTTTACAGGAGTTGTTCATCAAGGATTTTTTACAACTTTACTTCATAATTTCTTTCTCCCGTTAAAATTAAGTTTATTTTAGTTTGTTTTGTTTAATTTATTTATTAGTTTGGATTGATTAGTATGTTTTATACATATTTAATTATTTAATTTATTAGGTAGTTAGTTTTGTTACGTAGTTAGTTTAAATGTTAATTTAGTTATTTTTTAAAAAAATCATAAAAAATATTAGAATATAAATTATAATATATTGTTTAAAAAAATTAATTAGTTAGTTAATTAATTAGTTTAGTTGTTAATTTAGTTATTTTGTAAAACATAAAAAAAAAAAAAAAAAAAAAAACAAAAAAAACATTAGAATATAAATGATAATATATTGTTTAATCGAAAGTTACTTAGTAAAGTTGGAAATTTTGGTAATAATGAGTTATTTCGAAAAAGTTTTCTGGATAAATTCAATAAAAAAAATATTTGCTATTATGGAGAATGTCAATTCGAAGCAGCTCTTAATACTGAAGAATCTAAAAGAAAAATTAACATCCCGCTTATTAGTAGGAACATGATTAATAGACAAATAGAAAAATTAGGAAAAGATAAAGACAAAATCGGATACATACATGTTGGTGGAATACAAATTGTTTTTAAAGCCTGCTTTAGAGAACGAATTAACTTCCCCATAAAAGCCGTTGTTTTAGACAATGAAATAAATGATAGAACTGATGCCCTACTAGGCCTTGTTCACGAAAACCTTAGTCAAGGAATACTAGGAATAAAAATCTATCCAAAGTATGCTGTTAGTATACATGAACCAAGAATAAATGAAATATTTAGTCTTGCTCATGAGTGTGCCAAGAAGGATTTTATGGAAGAAGGAAGATTTCCTTATTCCATAACATATCATGTTGGTTACTTCCTAAGTAACAGTCATCATAGCGACAAGTTCATGCAACATGAATTTATCGAAATTGATAAAGTGTTCGAACCTTTTGCTAACATCTATAGACCTGATTCAATACATGAAATTGATTTGCCTGCTGATTGGAAATTAAACATCAACAAAAAGCCTGACCTTAGTATTTCTAGACTATCCGATGTTAATAACCCTAGAAAGACCAGAAGGATAATACCTGACTTCGACTATACAAACAACTTTGGCAAAATTAAAAGGATTTCTTCGTTAAAAATAACTGGTGGAGAAATAGGAGAATGTTCTATAGATAGACGAATGATAGAAAAGAAAGTTGAAGTTTCGATTTACAAAATCAAAGTAAAATACTTTAATAGAAATAATCTCAAAGAAGTAGAGGCTTTAATAGATACTGGTGCATCTATCAGTCATATATCTCCTTACAAGATATCTGACGAAATGCCCAAAAGTATGCTAAAAGAAATTTATGTCTACAAAGATCTTAATGGATTTAAACATACGATAACACATACTGCTGATATTCCTTTAATAATAGGGAACAAGGAATTATTATTCCCAATTCATTTGGATAAAGATGAAAAAATGGAATTGCTACTGGGAAATAACTTTCTTGACCACTGCTACCCTTATAAAATTACTTATGATACAATCATGCTTACCATAGGAAGCGAAAAAGTATATGCTCCAAGAATCATATGAGAAACCCTATATTCTTTAAAGTAGGAATTGTTATCAACAATAACATTGTTTATGTACCATACCTCTTAGATACAGGTGCAGATATTTGTCTAATGAATAAAAATGTGTTACCTTATAAAATGTGGAAAAAGACTAAGAAATTAACCATAAAAGCTAAAGGCTTTGAAGGCAAACCTTTAGACTTAAATATCATTGCTACAAACATAGTAATATTATTTGGAGATCGATATATTCGAATCCCACTAATATATCAACAAAATATAATGGGCGTATTAATGTTGCTCGGAAACAATTTCTTAAGCTTTTTTAAGAAAACCTGCTTCACTCAAAAACTTGCTGAATTTCTAACACCCTGTACACACTGGATAAAATTACAATGCCTTCCAAACATATACATCGTTTATACGCAGAAACGTGGTGATATTTATCTCTGCGCAAATGATATTTTTGAAACACTTACAAATAATTTTGGTGAAAACCCAACCGCTTTATGGGACGTTGATAAAACATACGCTACCATAGAATTAATCAATCCGACTGATATAATCCAAGTAAGACCTATGAGATATTCTGAAGAAGATATCAAGGAATTTGATGAACAAATCCAAGAATTGCTAAATCTAAAGCTAGTACGAGAAAGCAAAAGTCCTCACTCGAGTCCTGCTTTTATGGTTAGGAATCATTCTGAAATAAAACGAGGAAAAGCTAGAATGGTGGTTAACTACATAAAACTTAATGAAAAATCTAAATTTGATGGATATTTTCTACCTCATAAAGAAAGCGTAATTAATAGAACTAAAGGAAAAAAGATTTTCTCAAAATTTGACTATAAAAGTGGATTTTGGCAAATAAAATTAACAAAAGAATCTGTTCCACTAACTGCTTTTAGTACACCCATTGGCCATTATGAATGGTTAGTCATGTCGTTCGGCTTAAAACATGCTCCTCAAATATTCCAGAGAAGGATGGACAAAGTATTTGGTAAAATGTCTGATTTCCTTATTGTATATGTTGACGATATACTTATATTCTCAGAAAATGAAAAAGATTATTTAAAACACCTTAATGTTTTTGCAGACCAATGCCGAGAATGAGGAATCTTGTTATTAAAAAAGAAAGCTGAAATAGGAAAGCATAAAATAGAATTTTTGGGACTAATTATTGACGCAATAGGAATAGAAATGCAACCCCATATCTGTGAAAACATTACAGTTTTCCCTGATAATCTTGAAGATAAAAAACAAGTTCAAAGATTTCTAGGAGTCTTGAACTATGCTTAAACGTTTATTGAAGGGCTAGCTAAGCATAGACAACCCTTCCAAAGATTACTGAAAAAAGGTGTTAAGTTTGAATGGACAGAAGAACTTTCTAACAAGATAAGAGAAATTAAAAATCTTACTGCCTATTTGCCTAGATTAACTCTACCCTCTGATGAAGATGATTTAATTCTTGAAACAGATGCTTCTAATACTTACTGGGGTGCTATTCTAAAAACTGCTACTGGAAAAATTTGTAGATATACCATCGAAACATTTACTGATACACAACAACGTTACCATAACAATCTTAAAGAACTACTTGCTATAAAAAAGGGAATAGAAAAATTTAGTTATTTCCTTATTCCAAAAAAGTTTACAGTTGTTACAGATAACACCCAAGTTAAAGGATTTATATTTAATAAATTACCAACTAGTCCTTAATATAATAAAATGAATGGGTGGCAAACTTTTTTCCAACACTATAATTTTGATGTTATTCATCAAAGTGGTAAACAAAATATTCTTGCTGACTTTTTATCCAGGGAAGGACATGAAAATTGACAAAATCTCAATCGAGATTCCTCTAAGTGTTGTAGAATCAATGGACAAATATTGTTCGCAAGGACACTATTTCTTGAGTGCTGTTGAGGAACTGATCCATTTGCACAAAAGCAAAAGTGCTAAAAGAGAAAAGGAAAAAGAATGTCAAGCCTCCAGTGTTAAAAAGGATGATTGTTCATCCAGTGCTCCAAAAATTGATGTTCAAAGAATCGATGTTGAAAATTCCAAAACTCCAGAAAGCCAAATCGTTGAAGACTTGGAAAATGTCACTCTTATACGCTCTCCCAATCAATATATTGATCAAATGAAAAAAGCGAAGGAAACCCTTACGATTCCTGGCCCTCCTGTCCAAAAATTTGTCCCTTTCATAAAAACCCCACAGAATCCTGTTATTCCAAAAAAGAAATTTGTTGATGTAGCTTCCTCTTCTTCTAAAGCCAAAGACAGCATGATAAGGTGTCTAAGTGAATTTTTTTATCAAAATTACATCAATAATCTCAAGGTTTCTTATCAAATTCGAGTCGATGAAAAATCTGCTATCTACCCTTTTCATGAAGGGAGATACCCTAGAATGGCCTGCTTACCTGAAACCCCTACTAACGAAATAGAAAAAATGTTTAATTTAAGATATTTAGATTTTATTATTTCTGACCTAACAACCAGTGCTGAAAAGGGATTGCCAAAGAGGGTGCAAGAAGCCATCAAAAGCTTTCGTGACCAAAGGAACTAGTATACCATGCTAATAAAATATTTCAGTGCTGCTCCTGGAAAAGAACATGATGCCTATCATATTATCCAGCTATAAAAAAATCGTGCTAACTTGATCCCGGAATATAACCCTAATCAAGTATTTAAAGAAACTCCAGAGCTCCTAGAAGATGGTCAACTTGAACATTTCATCGCTATAAGAAGGGCTTTAGGGTTTTATGTTCTGGAGAAGAAACTAAGAAAATTCATCGAATGGGATAAAGGGTATGTTTACCCTATGAGCACTGATAACTTGCTAATATTAACCACTGAGTGCAGCCAATTTTATGGTGCCGCAAAGACCTTTGCTATAAAATGGTTGGAAATGATACAAAGGGTGAAGTTCTCAGCAAGCCCAACTATTAAAAAACTAACTTGCCAAATGCTCAAACACGCCGAAGGAACCTGTGATTATTGCAAAGAGACCGTTGAAAAGAAGATGGCTTGGGCAAACATTAATGGTGAAAGTGACGAAAAAGTGTTAGTACTGTAGAATGTCTCAATGTAGACACCCGTGAAGGATGCTTGAAATTATGTGCTGAAACAAGACTGATCGGACAAAAAGAAGCCCACATGACAGTGACTGCTCATGCTACTATGCTTGTCCAAGTAACTGTTCATTCACAAGATGTGTTACTGTTCTTGTCCAAATGCGTCGACGCCACTGTGTTGACACTATTTACTTTTTGAAAAAATTGTAAAACACTATTTACTTTTGAAAAGTTGTACCTGTGTTGTACTGAGCCTTATCTTATTTCTTGTTTGGTAATGAAGTTCTGTGTGTATATAAACGGACTCAAACCTTTTAATTAGGCATAGTAGAACAACCTACCTTTGAAGTTTCCGGTAAAAATGTGCTTGTAAACCTCTCTCAGGAGGAAAGTTTATTATATATTATGAAATAAAGTGTTTAGTGTTTCAAAAATATGTGTTATGTTTTCCTTAGCATATTTACCCACATCACCTGTGATGATCCTATCCTATCTTTTATTATAACCTGGAGCGATTTAGGCTTGGTATTGTGTCTGGAGTCCTTCAGCCCTGTTTGCCAGAGTTAGGCGTTTTTGGGTACCTTGGATTGACACTGGAATACTGAAGCAGCCTTTGGAGGCTACGGTCGTTGGTTCTAAAAAAAGATGTAGTGGACCCCCTACAGGTATAAAGTAAAGCTTGGTAAGGAAAATGTATACATATCACGAAGCCTAAATATTTTTATCATAATATTTGCAAATGAGTACTCTGTCTTTTTATAACAAAAAACCCCTTTTACCCGAAATCTCTCAACATGAATAAGAAAGAATTTGTGAAAAAATTCATACCTGTTTTTGAAAATATTGAATTAGGGACGCCCGAGGATGTTATTAAATTTCATGAAGAAATTGAAGCCTTACAACGTGCTTATCTTACTTTTGTTGCTGAAAAACCCTTAATACAACTTTCTCCTAATATCGAAATAGCCTATGCTCAGATACAGAGAGATAATAATGAAAGAAGAAGTGATGATAGAAAAATAGAAATTCTAAACAAAATTCGTAAATACTTGCTTGAAATTATAGAATAACCCTACAAAAAGAGGATCATGAATGATCAAGTTTTTCTAGACAAGTTTATGCTTGCTTTTGATGAACTAATTATCGGGACAAAAGATGATGTTTATGATTTTTATGACCAAATAAATTCTGCAATAAAAGGAATGGAGAAAATAATAGATTTTAACCCTGTATACTCTGAAATCCGTTCTATCAATGAATCCTTTATCGACATCAGAATAAGTAATTTAAGAAAATTCAATCTGCTCTATGCTATTCGTCTATTTTTTAAGGAATTAATTGCTAGTAATTATGGAGATTATTGCCCTGATAGGGAACTTCAAACTAAAAAAGAATTATTAGTTGAATTCTCTTCTGTTGGATATTCCGTACTCCATTTAAATCAAAAAGATTTTTTAAAAGAAGATTTAATAAACCCCTAAATCACGACCAGGAATAAAGACTGCTCAAGAAAAAACAGCAAAAGATTGTAGATGTTGGGCGTGCAAAGAAATAGGCCATTATGCAAATGAGTGTCCTAAAATCAAAATGTTTTTAGAACAAGATGAGTCAGACGTCAGTGAAACTAATAATATTTCTGATATTGAAACGAAAGAAGAATTCTTCTATCTCAAAGAAACAAGTGATGAGTCAGGAAGTGAGTACGAATTCTGATCTAGACATTTCGATAGATACTGGTGAAAATAAGGGCGATTATAGAGCCGAAGCAATTGTTAATATTAATTTAAAGTTACTTAGTAAAGTTGGAACTTTTGGTAATAATGAGTTATTTCGAAAAAGTTTTCTGGATAAATTCAATAGAAAAAATATTTGCTATTATGGAGAATGTCAATTCGAAGCTACTCTTAATACTGAAGAATCTAAGGTAGTTAATTAATTAGTTTAGTTTTTAATTTAGTTATTCTTTAAAATATTTAAAAAATATTTCTAATGGAAATTATAATATATTGTTTAAAAAAATAGATAGTTAGTTAATTAATTAGTTTAGCTCTTAATTTAGTTATTTTTTAAAACATCAATTTTTAGTTGTTAATTAATTAAAAATGTGCACTTAGGAGTTAAGTTAGTTCATTTTTTTAATGTGTTTGGAAATATATATTTTTTTAAAATAAATATATTTTAGTCTTAGTTAACGACGATATTTTCTTATTCTATTTTGCCTTGCCAAATAATAGCCGCTTGAAATGAAGAGTGTCAAGTTGTTATTGTATTGGAGTGGTTGAATATTAGAATGTACTGAGTTTGGAGTTTCTTACAGTATCTCATTTGTAAAATCTTTAGTTGTCTATAGGGGAACAACCTTAAATGAATTAATTGAAATGCTAAAACCATGTGTTCTTGAGGATGGGACGACTGAAAATTTGAAACTAACGTATAGGATGCCGATGGCTCTTTTCGAGGAGAATTTTAAATATACCTTGTTTTCTATCGGGGACGACTCAGCATTAGACCAAGTGCTTGAGTTACCTCTTTACATACTCTCGTTTCTTGCTGTGGAGGTATATGTAAAAGTAGAAGGAGCATTTGATCATAGTCCGAATTGTTTTCCCCAAACTGGTCATTTTACCCACTTAATGACCCAGAGTTTTAATCCATACAGTACCTAATCTAACCCTATACTTTTTAGCTATAATATTTCCATGTCGTACCCCCGAGCAGTCCAGTCTAATTATACCATTACACCCCCATATATTCAAGAACAATATCATTCCCACAGTATTCCCATTCCGTACCCCCAATTAGTTGAGTCTAATTACACTGTCCCACCCTTTACATTCCAGAACAAGAGCATTCTCATAATATGATTGACCATGATCGTAACACCAATTCTGCTCTTCCACATTACCATTTTTCGCCAAGTAGTCCACCGTAATACAACACAAGTAATTATGGTGGTGAGTTTGATACAGTTGATAGTCACGGTATGTCAGAAGAAAAGTTATATGTGGATGTTGCATTAGAACCACAGGAGGAGGATAGGGATAGGGATGAAGATCTAGATATTGGGCCTAGCGGGCAAGGAAGTCAGAGTCAGCAATTTGAGTTGAATAGGGCTATTCCCTTTTTCAATAACTTGGATTGGGGTGATGACGATGACATGGCGAAATATGAGCCGAAGTTGCAAAAAAAATTATGGACACTGGAGATGGATGAATTTCATACCAGTATGATCTACCTACATATTTTCAAACCGGTTTTGTTAGTTTTAGAGTAGTTTTTATATTTATTTTATTATGTTTTAATTAGTTTTTATATTTTTTGTATAAATAAGGTGTGTGGGGCAAAAAGATAGTAAACTGGAGCGAAAACGATGAGATCGAACCAAAAATGGTTGAAGAATAGTGGAAAAATGAGCACGGAGGCAATATTGTGAAAGAAGCCCACCGCCGCGGCATCCAGATCTCCGTTGTTGCGGTGAAAATACAGAGAATAACCTATTCTTGCTGGACACTCATCGCCTAGGCGGTGAAACTGCAGAATGTTTTCCCAATCCATCGTTGTCCTCACCGCCGCGGCAATCAACCAACTAACCTACTCACCGCCTAGGCGGTGACCTCTGCAAAACCTAGGATATTTATTAGATATTTTTGAGATATTTTGCCTATAAATATCCACTCCTCTCCTCTCTTCTTGGAGGCTCTTGGCATTTTGAGCCCCTTAGAATATATCTAAGGGTAGATAGAGTAGTTTTAGAGGGAGAGCTCACATCCCGAAGTGGAGGAAGATGGCGAAGCGATCGTTGAGCGTTCTTAGCAGCTAATATTCAGACGAGGCTAAGTTCTTCGATTTCTTCCCTTATTTCTTTCCCTTAGGATTTTGTGAGCATGTTTAGCTCGATTTCAATGTTTATACGGTTATGACCACGAGTTAAATATGGATTGTATAGGGATTAGTGATATATTTATAAATATGTGTTTGGATGATTTTGGTGTTGCGTTTATGTTTGTTCTTTGTAGTTTGATTGTGTTTATCGTATTGTTTGTTTATCATGCTTAGATAGATAAATGGAGAATATAGGATTTGACAAACCCGGATTCAGATTAGGGTAAACAAACGCCACAATCCAATAACCCGGTCGGGGTTAGGATTGTAGACAATCGATGATGTTGGGGCAAGACTCACGTGACCTAGGGTCGCTAAGACGTTGAGGATGACTTCTTTGTTGACTCGAAGTCATGTATTCCCCCATATTACACTCAAGAGAGATAGCGGTGGAGTTTTAGAACCGAGATTATTGATAGGGTAAACACGACGAAACGATCCAATGACCCGATCGGGAGTTGGATTGTGTGCAATCAATGACGTTGGGGCAAGACTCATGCGATGTAGGGTCATTAAGACATTGAGGGGGACTTCTTCGTTGATATGAAGTTGCATTATATCCCTCGTCTTACACTTGGGAGAAGTGGCGGAGGAGTTTTAGATACCGAGATTGTCAAATAGGTCAAACACCGTAAACGTGAGTAAATCGAGATTGAACACGCATTTGTAAACATGTTAATCCCTAGGCAATTCTTTCCCCTAAAATGTATTAGTATATTAGTATAGATAATTTAGGTTATATTAGTTTAGTTTAATTAATTATTTACATTTTTGGTAGCCCAGATAAAGTTAGACCATGACAAACGCGGTACTTGATAGTAACGACATCAATCCCTGTGGATACAATAACCCGATCTTTCACGATTACACTATACTAAAACTTTGACCTCGTACACTTGCGAGTAGTCAATACGCGAGCGCGTAATAAACATGTCCAGGAGGCCGTAAAATATTACCACTCATGAAGAACAAAGAGTATTATGTGGAGGAAACGAACAAGAAGATCTGGGCGGTTAAATGCCTGCATGGATTCAGTTGGAAGTTGTGGGCGATTATAAAAAAAAAAAAAAAACACGGTATGTTTCAGATTACGCAGTACGAGGGCCAACACACATGTTTTCATTATCATATAGCCTTAGATCATAAAATTTTAGATGCTAGTGTGATTTTGAACTTAATACTTGTACAAGTTGAACAAAATCCAGAATTGAAGATAAGCGTTGTCGTGGCTTACGTGAAGGAGTCTCAGCGATTTACCATCTCCTACCAAAAAGTTTGGTTGGATAGATCTAAAGCCATCGAGACCTTATTCGAATATTGGGACAAATCATATCGGAAGTTGCCAAAATTTATGGTTTCATTGCAGAACTACAATCCGGATACAATTGTAGAGTGGTGCACTGTTCTGACTAATATGCCTGGCTATATGATGTTTGACATGGTGTTTTGGGCATTTAAACCTTCAGTTAATGGATGGCGTTATTGTTAGTTTGTCTTCACGATTCACGGTACCCATTTGTACGATAAATACAAGGAGAAGATCTTAATTATCATTGGAATGACGCTGTCTAACAAGTGTTATCCTTTGGCTTTTGCCGTCATACCGAAGGAGGACTACCGCTGTTGGCGATGGTTCATCTATATGCTTAAGCGCCATATTGTCAGAGATTATCCTGAGGTGACATTGATATCTGACAGACACGCAGGCATTACTAGTGCGGTTGGCAGCATGTGGTTTAATCAATAGAACGATCTCGTTTGATATCACGGATTTTGTTTGCGACACCTTTTCAGCAATTTCAACAAGATCGCTAAAAATCAATAACTTAAAGATCTTGCTTGGAATGCAGGTACTGTGACACAAATTCAAAAATACAATGCAATCGTGGAAGAGATAAAACAAATTGAAGTTGGGGAGCATAGGTGGTTGGACAATATTGAAGCTTACAAATGGACCAGGGCACACGATGATGGCAAGCCTTGCAGAGTGAAGAGGACCAATTACGCTGAAGTATTTAACAACTGCTTAACGGGTACAAGAAATGTTCCAATTATTGCATCCATGAATATTACTTTCTACATTATGGTTAAATACTTTGATCTTGGTCGACAAGAAGTTCTAAAGGACTCAGCCGATGGTTACATATACGTTAAACACGTCGTTGAAAAAATATAGAAATCTCAAGCCAAGTCCAAAACATACGAGATTTTGATATTCAATCGGTAAATTATTAGTTATTATTTACTTTTTTCACGTTACATATAATTGTTGTCACACATAATTTAATTAAATATGATTTTTTTAGAGCGAATGCAATCTATCATGTAAAAACTAGAAATACTCTTACTGGAGGCCTGATCGTTCACCAAGTCACATTAGGGGATAACACTTATTACACAGTGGTGGTGATGCATTCCGATATATTGTCGTTGAGTACATAGTGGCGAATCAATTGATGGTGTGGGGAGTCATCATTTCGACCGATTATTCACGAGGACTACTAGGCACAAACCAATTTGTCGAACCTAATTCTGAAACAATAATAGATTTTGAGTGGTGCAGTGTAGTTAACCAACATCCACTCGCATTCAAAACGAGATGGATTAGTCGTGAAGAATAATGACAAATTGGTGCAGTGTTCATAGAGCTAATAGAATTGGCTGATTTGTACGGTTCTTACAGGCTGTGGATAAAGCGGTTTGATAGGTGTCTCATAACCACATTGGTAGAAAGATGGCATCTGAAGACGCACACTTTCCACCTACCCATTGGGGAGATGACGATCACGCTACAGGACGTGGCCGTCTTGTTGGGGTCGCCCGTGCACGGGCAATGGGTTATTAGCCCTGAGGACACACGGCTGGAAGAGAGTTGGCAAGGACTTTCATGATCTGCTTGGCGTGGCACCGCCGGAGGATAAGATAAGGAACGGTTGTTTGATGCTCAATTGGCTAAAAGCAACCTTCGACCAAGTTTTTGAGGATGCCGGCGAGGAGGCCATGCATTGCTATGCACGTGTATATTGCTTGATTCTGCTTCGCCCGATGTTTCTACCTAATAAATCGCAGAACAACATCAAGCTAGCCTACAGCCCACTGCTCCACGACTTGACACATCTCGTCAAGTATAGCTAGGGCAGTGCGACATTAGCGGTCCTGTACCACGAGCTATGCAAGGCATCAAATGGTACGACGAAAGACATAGATGTATGCCTATTTTTATTGGAGTGTTGAGCCTGGGAGTGGTTACCAAGGCTTCGACCGAAAGTTGTCCCTTTCCCTGAGTATGATCAAGCGTACGGAGAGTTAGCTTTCGGGGACTTTTGGCTCCCAACAGCTCCGAGGGGTGCCTGGTACGTAATTAATATTTTTTTATTTCATTATTATGTAATAGATATTTATTAATATTTAGTTAAACTTATGATTATTTTTTGGTGTATAGGTGGACCCTTGAATTCCGTTTGGAAAACCAACCGATGCACGTTTTGGTCGTCTATCGTGATCAATTAGATCAGTTGTAGAATAACGAGGTTAGTTATTTATTTACGTCAAAATTTTTATTTTTTGGACAGGTCGTTTGGATTCCCTATCTCCTATCGACTTTGCCTCCATATACTAGAGATGGGGAAGATATATAGATGACAACGCTGCCCCTTATCTGCTACGAGATTGTCGAGTACACGTATCCCCTGCGCGTGCTACGATAGTTTGGTTATCCCGATAGTTATATAGGAATGTACATAGTTAGTAAATATCTTTTTTTGTAACATTTGTAGCTTTAGAAACTTGTTGATCTACCGCATATATTACTTCGCAAATGGATAAAACATTTGAATGAAAGATCGAGAAATGTGTCTAACATTCCGAAGAAATTCTTAGATAGCATACGGTAGATCTCCCATTTAAATGTTTTATCCATTTCAGAAGTAATATACATGATAGATCAATAGCTTTCTATGTAAATACATTTCGATGTACATTATTGTACACATTTGTTGTATTTTGTACTCCATTTTCAAGACTTGTATATATATAGGTAAGATTTATTGTCATCGTCATTCGTCACTCTGGCATAAGAAACATGTATTAAGCGATAACATAATCACCACAAATCTCATAGAGAAGACAATACATAAGGAATATCTTTAACGATGTTTGTTACAAAACTCATAACAAAGACACTACATAAGGAACATGTTTAACGATGTTTGTTACAAACTCACAGCAATGACAATACATAAGAAATACAATACATAACATCATGAAAATAGTGACAAGAAAACACTTAAAAAGACAATTGAACTACCAAAAATTCTTTATTCTTCATTGGACATGTACCCCTCAGACAAATATTCATTGTTATTTATCATGTTATGGTATTCGTTTGGAGAGAGTGATCTATTACTTGCGGCAGCCATTTCATTGACTAGTTGTAGTAGATAATATCGATTCCTGCGCAACAATATTCGATTATTCTCTAGGTGAATTCATGTAATAGCATATTCGATTTTGGTCGTGTCATCAATTATACATCGTCTAGGCATCTGAAGAATTCGACGATACAGAACTGGTGCATTAAGATCTCTCAAACAAGATACAACGTTGTTAAACTCTTTCACCCTGTATTCTCATTCTTGGCGTAGACCGATGTGATACTCTATCGGATTGGTGTCTTGATCACTCCAGTAGTTGATAGGTGTAATTTATCTATTTATTTTCAAGCCGATTTTGTTAGTTTTTGAGTATTTTTATAGCATTTTAATATATTTTAATATGTTTTTATTTGTTTTGTTATAAATTAGGTGTTTGGGGTGAAAAGGGACAAAAAATGGTAAATAAACGAGCAAGTCAGTGGAAGAACAATGGAGAAAAATAGCAAAACAAACAATATTTAGAACCTGCATCCATCGCTACAGTGGTGAAACCACCGTTGCAGCGGTCAAAGTACAGAGAGTTGCTGAATTGTCCACCACTGCAGCAGTTAAAATGCTGAGAGCTTCACCGCTGCAGCGGTTATCAGACAGAAGGTTGTTAACTTCGATTATTCTCTAGGTGAATTCATGTAATAGCATATTCGATTTTGGTCGTGTCATCAATTATACATCGTCTAAGCATCTGAAGAATTCGACGATACAGAACTGGTGCATTAAGATCTCTCAAACAAGATACAACGTTGTTAAACTCTTTCACCCTGTATTCTCATTCTTGGCGTAGACCGATGTGATACTCTATCGGATTGGTGTCTTGATCACTCCAGTAGTTGATAGGTGTAATTTATCTATTTATTTTCAAGCTGATTTTGTTAGTTTTTGAGTATTTTTATAGCATTTTAATATATTTTAATATGTTTTTATTTGTTTTGTTATAAATTAGGTGTTTGGGGTGAAAAGGGACAAAAAACGGTCCATAAACGAGCAAGTCAGTGGAAGAACAATGGAGAAAAATAGCAAAACAAACAATATTTAGAACCTGCATCCATCGCTACAGTGGTGAAACCACCGTTGCAGCGGTCAAAGTACAGAGAGTTGCTGAATTGTCCACCACTGCAGCAGTTAAAATGGTGAGAGCTTCACCGCTGTAGCGGTTATCAGACAGAAGGTTGTTAACTTCCCCACTGCTGCAACGGTCCGACAACAGATCTGTTAGGATATTTTGAGATATTTTGAATCCTATATATATCTTTTATTCTCCCCCACACATAAAAGACATTTTTGGGAGTCTTGAGAGCTCCAAGACAAAGCTAACCAAGAGAAGATCATCAAGGCCAAGAGGAGAAAATGTTCTCAGAGCTATTTTAGCATCAGATCTTCGGATAATGGCTAGTCTCCTTGTTTCTCTCTTTTATTTCTTAGTTTGGTTGGTTGTTTTGTATATGTTTAGCTTATTTATAGTTGTATATAGGGCCATGGCAATGGGTAGCTAAACATATATTGTCTAGGGTTTGATTGAATTCACGAAAACGTTGTTTATATAAAATCGATGTTTTGTTAATGGTTGCTCTTGTCTATTCGATTGTGTTTACCATTCTTTCACGTTTATATGCTTGTTATGATATATTGAGAATCCAGGGTTTGACACTCGGGAGAGGTAAGCCCGAATTCGGACTAGGGGTTAAACACAATGCGAAAATCAAATGACCAAGGAGGGCATTAGAAAGTGTGCAATCCTTGAGATTGGGGCGAGACTCATATAACCAAGTGCCGTATAGATGCTTGAAGGGGACTTAGGCATTGACAGGAACTCATATATTCATTCACTTTACACTCGGGAGAGGTAGTGAGTGAGTTTTCGATACCTAGATTGTCGAATAGATTGGAATGCCTTTAATGTAAACTAGATTGAAACGAACACGTTTAAATGAATGAAGTTAATCCCTAGACAATATTTTTCCATAAACGTCATACTAGTGTATTAGTATAATTAAGTTAATTAGTTTAGTATATTATTTTATTAACAAAAATATAAATTTAAGTTGCCTAGATAAAATCTGGTTATGACAATCACGGTACTCAATGATAATCTAATCTGATTACTGTGGATACAACAACCCTTACTCTTCCTATTATACTAAAACTTGATCTGTACACTTGTGGTAAAAGTAGAGAAGTAATTTATGCGCTACCAAGTTTTTGGCACTATTGTAGGGGATTAGTTTTTAGATTGTTGTTGATATTGTGAGTAAATAACTTGATTTTAATTTAGGCAATTATTGTGTTTATAATTTTTTGTTTGCAGTTTCTTTTTCCTGCAGGGTACTTGAAGATGTCAGATCAACAAGTATTTTTATATTTCTTTCAACGGGATTCTGAGCAGTTTTATTGTGCTTGGGATCGATACAAGGAGTTGCTATTTTGATTCCCCAATCATCATTTCTCAAGGGAGTGTCAACTCCTGAACTTCCTCAGTAGGTTATTAGCCGCAACTAGAACATAGGTGGAACGAGAAAACGGTACCACCTCTTTTGACCAATTAACCATAGATGAAGCCTATCGTTTGTTGGAAGACATGGAATTATTCAACAAGCTACCAAATCTTAAGGAAAAGTTTCACCATTTCGGAGCCATAGATTGACACCCTGGACCAACAGGAGGGGTCTTCCCCCACCCTGAAAGAGATATTTGCTACAGTTATGGGGGAGACTAAGATTTTTTTAAGGGAAATGAATGACCAGCTCAACGAGCATGAGGATCGTCTTAATAATATTGAGACGACCTACGCGGAAATTGATGCGACTATAATGTATCTTCAGACGCAAATCAGTCAGCTTATCTGCTTTATTGAGGCTGAGTTTGAAGCGGTGGCACTGAGAGACACACAAGCCATATCATATGAAAGCCACCGTGAGGAACCGAATGCAAGTAGAAGGCACTTGGGTGAGATCGAAGATGATCATGCTAATGAGGAGAAAACCCAAGTGTGGATTGGCGATGAAGAATCTCATGTTAACAGTTGTGATTTTTCACCATTTGAAATACAATTAGTGATTCCACCCCCGATCCAAAACGATCACATCTACGAGGATCCGATGTGGCTCAGCTATCCTACCACGTTTCCAACTTAGTACATTCATGCATTCCAAGCACAAGAACTGGAGTTGAGTCAAGTTGAAATATTGAGTCGATTAATGCCAAATCTCACCAGTCTTGAGAGTGTTCTGAACCAAGACCCATACGTAGTGTTATACAACACTTACTATGAGCGAAAACAGCTCTTTGACGAGCACTTCTCTATGTCAGGCCGAGGACAATAAACCAAGTGCTTCTTGGGAGACAACCCAAGTCTAAAATAAATTAGATACGTCACTACCGACTTGATTCAGAGGCAAGCTTGTCTCGCCTCCCAAGTACGTGTTCTAAACCCTCTTCGTTGGCATGCTTTATTTCAAATGTTGAGATTGATGATTGGGACATTCTGGACACCGCAAGTTTTAAGTTTGGGGGTGATGTGTAGTATATTAGTATGTTTTCTTTCGTTAGTTAATTAGTTTAAGTTGTTTAATTGTATACATGTTTGTTAGTTTAGTGTAAATGTGTTTATGTTTGTAGGATGTGTTGTGTGTTGAGTTTTGCGTTCATCTGGGCCATTACCCAATGATGATATTATCCCCTGGTTGTTTGTCGAGGTCAATGGTAATGCCCATTCATGTGTGTTCTGTGTGCTTGACATGTCATTTTGGTAAAAGTTATTGTTGATCCTAATTTGCATGAGTACATAGACTTAATGTATAGCTATTCAATTGATTTGAGGCCAATTATCCATTAGCCAAATTCATGACAATTTAAGGATTCTAGAACCTGATTGGGGGAAACTTGAGGCAAAATCCTAGGCGAGGTAGTTCAGGAGATATTATTTAGGTATTCATTTGATCGCTTGAGCCTTTGAAGCTTACCTTGTAATATGTTTATCCCCCGTTACCCTGTCGAAGCTAATTAACCATTTCAATTCTGAACACGTAACAAATATCATGGTGAATTAAACTTTTTCCTAACCTATATCGCAAAACCGAAGGCACAATTTGAGTTAATCAAGTTAGCATTTGTGTATGTTACTTAAAGTGAGCGGTTGGGTTTAGGGCGAACTTTTGATTGGTTCGATATTTGAGAACTCACTTGTCATTTTTCTTTCATTTTAACCACACCAGTGAAATTGTAATAATTGAATAAGTTTGGAGGTATGGTTGTTGTTTAAAAAAAATCATATATAAATATAGTTCAATTTTCGTTTCTTTTAACAAGTGAGTACATTGGTCATAAAATGTATGTTCATAGTTGTTTCAAATTTATCTATGGGGGTTCAAGTGTGATTATGTGCCAAGCTATGAGCCTTAGGTATCGTTAAGTTAACGAAGTTAACCTGTTTTATATTCTCGATATACCCTTGGCCATGTTCCTAACCGAACCAAGTCCTTTTGATCTTTATGAACTGCTTAGCCTACATTAGTAGAGAGTGGAACCCATTCAGGTGTATGGATATCCTAATCCTTTACAGTTTAAGTGGTGAGTTTCGTTAGTGGATAATCTAACCCGGTTATTGGATAGTTATATTATTGAGTTTCGCACATACACGTTGAAAAGATCTAGAATGACGTTTACCATTATTGAATGTTGAAATTCTAGAACATCTCATGGTGCGTTTTACTTATGAACTCAATATTATTGGGGGTTGTTGAGGGGAAAATATTTTGGTGGATAGTTGAAATGAAAACTCGCATATCGTTATGTTTAGGTATTTTGTGTTTTTATTTGTTGTTTAGTTTTTGTATTAGTTAATTTAGTTGTGTTTTTTATTTTAGTGTGAGTGTTTTACTCGAGGACTAGCAAAATTCTAAGTTTTGGGGTATTTGATAAGTGTAATTTATCTATTTATTTCCAAGCCGATTTTGGTAGTTTTTGAGTATTTTTATAGCGTTTTAATGTGTTTTTATTTGTTTTATTATAAATTAGGTGTTTGAGGTGAAAAGAGATGAAAACGGTCTATAAACGAGAAAGTCAGTGGAAGAATTTTCTCAAAACAGACAATATTCAGAACTTGCATCCACCGCTGCAGCGGTAAAACCACTGCTACACTACAGCAGTCAAAGTATAGAGAGTTGCTGAATTCTCCACTGCTGCAGCGGTCAAAATGCAGAGAGCTCCACCACTGCAGCAGTGAAACCATCGTTGCAGCGGTAATCTGGCAGAAGGCTGTTGACTTCCCCACTGCTTCAGCGGTCCGACAACAGATCTTTTAGGATGTTTTAAGATATTTTGAGATATTTTGAATCCTATATATATCCTCTCTTCTCCCCCACACATAAAATACATTTTTGGGAGTCTTGAGAGCTCCATGACACATCCAACCAAGAGAAGATCATCAAGGTCAAGAGGAGGAAACGTTCTCGAAGCGGTTTTAGCGTCGGATCTTCAGATAACAGCTAGTCTCCTTATTTCTCTCTTTCATTTCTTAGTTTGATTGTTTGTTTTATATATGTTTAGCTTGTTTCTAGTTATATATAGGGCTATGGCCATATATAGCTGAACATATATTGTCTAGGGTTTGATTGAATTCACGAAAACGTTGTTTATATAAAATCGATGTTTTGTTAATGGTTGTTTTTGTCTATTCAATTGTGTTTACCATTCTTCCACGTTTATATGCTTGTTATGATATATTGAGAATATGGGGTTTGACACTCGGTAGAGGTAACCCCGAATTCGGATTAGGGTTTAAACACAACGCGACGATCTAATGACTTGGGAGGGCGTTAGAAAGTGTGCAATCCGTGAGATTGGGGCGAGACTCATATGACCAAATATCGTATAGACACTCGAGGGAGATTTCGACATTAACGCGAAGTCACATATTCATTCACTTTACACTCGGGAGAGGTAGTTAGTCAGTTTTCGATACATAGATTATTAAATAGATTGGAATGCCGTTAATGTAAACTAGATTAAAACGAACACGTTTAAGTGAAGGAAGTTAATCTCTAGGCAATATTTTCCCATAAACGTCATACTAGTATATTAGTATAATTAAGTTAATTAGTTTAGTATATTATTTTATTAACAAAAATATAAATTTAAGTCGGCTAGATAAATTACGATTCTGATAATCACAGTACTCAACGATAATCTAATCCAATCCCTATGGATTCAACAACCCTTACTTTTCCCATTATACTAACACTTGACCCGTACACTTACACTGAAAGTTGCGACATAATTTACGCGCTACCTGTAGTCATCATAATATGGTTGTAGAACCCAACATCTATGGTGATCTTAGGGTCCAAGTCAACCCCAAACATCATATGAGTTCTCCTCACTTGAAAAACCA
Source organism: Eucommia ulmoides (assembly GCA_016647705.1). NCBI lineage: Eukaryota > Viridiplantae > Streptophyta > Magnoliopsida > Garryales > Eucommiaceae > Eucommia > Eucommia ulmoides. The sequence continues at coordinate 35,758,065 of CM028334.1, read as the reverse complement.
AATGAGCTTTCTTCACTTGAATTAATATTTGAAGACATAACAAAAATTATAAGATGAATAGTTTGTTTACAAATATTATACTGCATATTACAAGTTTACAAAAAATATTAGTTTTTTAAAACGTAATTACTAAAAAATGATGTTTTAGAACTTATGTACACGAAACTTAACTAAAAAAAGTTAACCCAACACCACTTATCAATTAAAAGAGAGAAAGTCAGTTGTTTGGTAGAAGAAACGTTATTATAATTTAATGTAGAAACGATGCATTAGACTTCAAAAGAAATACATAGTTAAACTACAATTTACCAATGCGAAAACATTAAACATTAGTCTCATCATTAGTCATTTCAATATCTGACTGATATTAAGGTTTCCTTGCACATCTCATGTAAGTACACGCTTCAGTAACCAAACCTTCTTCGATACGCTCACGTGCCGTTATTTCAAGCTCGTGTCAATAAATTCGAATTTACATTCGATTATTTTCTTCGCGGTAGCGATGTAACTCCATCTGAAGATTACGTGGCGTGTCTATTGGCATTGTTCTGGCTAATTGACGCACTATTAGAATATTATTTACCTGCATCCGTCTACCATAATCTCTACTTGGTTGACACAATAAGTGTATTCCTCCCGCATCCTTCAACCTACCGTGAAGAGTAACGAACTCTTGGATCTAAAGAGTATGAGAATTCGTCTTCCAAAAGCTAGTGACGTCCCATTCAACGATACAGATCTCTCACCATGTACATTTTTCAATCCTTATCATTTTATTTATTTTTAATTTAGGGAATAATTTAATTAACTCTAACTTTGAATGGAATATAAATGCTAAAGACTAAAATTAACTTTAATTGAAAGACTAAAATTTAATTTAAAATATTGAAAGACTAAAATATATTTTTTAAACTATTTTAGTTTTTTCAAACATATTAAAAAAAAAACTAGCTAACAATTAAATTAACAGATTAAACTAATTAACTAACTTTGAGGGGACAAAGTGCACATATTTTAATGAAACAACTAAATTAACAAATTAAATTAACTAACTAACATTTTTTAAACAATATATTATAATTAAACTTTGATATGTAAAAAAAAAAAAAAAAACATATCAAACTAATTCAACATGTTTATTAAACATTTTTTATATGTAATTTGCTCAAACTTTGAGGGGCCAAAAGTGTACATTAAAAAAATAAACTAACAACTAAATTAACAAATTAAACTAATTAACTAGCTAACTAATTAACAATTTATTTTAAAACAATATATCATAATCATAATTTATATTTTTCCACATGTCTAATTTGCTCAAACTTTAAGGGGACAAATTGCATATTTTTAATTAAATAATTTTTTATTAAACAACTAAATTAACAAATTAAACTCAAACTAACTAATTAAATAACAATTTTTTTAAAACAAAATAATATAATTTATATTTTTTCACATGTGTAATTTACTCAAGTTTTAAGGGGCTAAAGTGTACATTTTTAATTAAACAATTTGTAATTGAACAACTAAATAAAAAAATTAAATTAATTACCAAACTAACTATTTTTTCTAACACAATATATTATAATTTATATTTCCCACACATGTGTAATTTGTTCAAATTTTTAGGGGTCAAAGTGCAAAGTTTTTAATTAAATAACATATATAAAATAAATTAAACTAACTACCTACTTAAGAAATTAAGCAATTAAACTAACAAATTAAATGAACTAAATAACTAACAAATTAAATAAGTAAACTAACTAACTGACAAAACAAAATAACTAAGTAATAAATTAAATAATTAAACAAGTGAAAAACATATTAATCAAACTAACAAATAAATTAAATTTAATAAATTAAAATAAACTTACCAGTATAGCAGGAGGAAGAAGTTATGAAGTTATGAAATTGTTAACGAACAAACTTCCCAGAAAAAGGAAAAAGGAGGATAGAAGAAGTTAAGGCCCCGTTTGGTAACCATTTCCATTCCAGAAATTCCCATTCCATTCCCAGATTTTTGGGAATTCTGTTTGGGAATAGCGTTTGGTAATTTTTCTTTCCGTTTCCATTTCATTCCCATTTGAGAATTGTGCCCACTTTTTTCTTAAGAAATGAGAAACAAAAAAAAGTTGTTTCTCATTATTCCCATTCCATTCCCAAAATACATGGTTACTATTCATCTACCGGCCGAACACCGTCCGCCACCGGCGACCACCGACCGCCGATCGCCGCCGCCGCCGGTCACCGGCCGGCCGAAAATTTCCCAGCCACTACCGAGCGTCGCCGGCGACGACGACATTGTCTTTCGGCCGGCGTCGCCGGCGCCACCGCCGTCCAGTCATTGTCGGCGCCACCGCCGTCTCCGACGCCGGAGCACCGCCGCTGGCCGGTGCCGGAGCACCACCGACGCCGGTTGGCCAGCGACGGCGCTACCGCCGTCAGGCCAAAAAAAAAAAAAGATTTTAGGATAAAATCGTTACCAAACACAATTCCCTTCCCAAAACAAAAAAAAAAATTATCGTTACCAAACGCGATTCTACTCCAAAAAGAAAACAAAATTCCCATCCTATTCCCATCCCACTGCTGGAATGGAAACAGAAACGGTTACCAAATGCCACCTAAGTTTTTGTGAAAAGATTGAGGAAATCGTAGAATGTTTTTTACAACTTTTGGGTATATATAGGGATTTTGGACCCGGGGTTGTGAACTCCGGATCCTAAAATGTAGAATGGTAAAAAACTTTGACCATTTCGTTCAAGACCTAGGTATGTGATCCCCAGATCCTCCAGGCTAGACTGCACCTCTACAGGTGCAATCTGGCAGCCTCAAACTACATTAGGAACAATCATTTTTGCCTGTTCCCATTGTCATCTAGTGAAATAGAACCCGGGGATCACATCCCCAAGTACAAATTGTTTTTTTAAAAAAAAATAACCTGTATACCCGGTGTTCACAACACCAGGTATCCGGGACCTTTTTTTTTTTGGAACTCGTTGTTTGTAACACCAGGCTTCAGTACCTGGGGATCACATCCTCGGGTAACATGGGTTTGGTAATTTGATGAGGGAAAAATCCCCGCATGCAAACCAAAGAGAAGAAAGACAAAGAAATAGGTCGACCTACCCAAGGAGCCTAACCCGAAAGAAGCAACACAGTAGAAAGAATTGGGTCATTGCCCTAAGAGCCCAAGATCAGCGAGGCTGGCCTGCTAAGTGCAACCCAACCATGCATTGGGACCATTCGGGGAAGAGCAAGATCGCCCACGCAGTGCCCAATTACCGGCAATAGAGGTAGCAGGTCAACATAACCGTTGTCTCACCTACTACTACCTCCATGCACTTGTACGATTGACGCCACTTCTCATAATGAGAGCATCGTCTATGATCACGATAGCCAATTATGGAACGAGGAAGAAATCATGGCAGGAACAGCTACCCAGAAGAAGAGCTTATATATTTGACAAGACGATTACCTTAAGAGATAGCTCTCAACACTTTACTTTTAGCACGAAATTGTATTCTTACTACTTGTAAACCTTTCTCTGTAATATTTGTATCTTTACCCTCCTTAGAGGATTGTAATCTAAGTGGGTAGTGTGTGTTGTTGAGTTTTTCGGCACGTGTGGCTTTTATCCACACACCGGGTAAATTTTGGCAACATCATTTGGTGCTGTCTGTAGGAAACTAAACAAAAAAAGAAATTCACCAGAGAAATGAGGTATCTATGATCAAGAATGATGGGGCAGAGTCAGGGGAGTGAGCTCCCATCGCCAGGAAACACAAAGGCTCACATGGAGGCTTCGAGTAGAGGAAATACTATTCCTCTCCCGGAGGTATAGACGGTCAATATGCTAACGGCGAAGATCATTGCAATTGAATGAATGCTGGACAAAATGGTCTAGTAGATTACTACAAACACTGAACACCTACCACCTTCTAATAACAGCCTCGAAGAACAAGCGGAGTCACCGGAGTCCCCGAATCCGTCGCGGGGAGTACGAACAGAACAAAAAGGTATGAGTGCCCACCACGGTGGAGGGTGGACGCTGACTAGTAATGAGACAGTAGACTCCCACCAACAACACGAAGTACTGGAGAGCAGAGATCTGTCGATTGACGAACTGGATGGGCTTTTTAAGGGGTACTAACATGCCATTCACCTCTGACATCTTGGAAGCACCATTGCCCGACAAATTTAATCCAACCAAATTTGAGAATTATGACAGAAGAACAGACCCGGTGGACCACATCTGATAATTCAGACACATGATGTCCATCTACGGAACAGGAAACTCTACAATCCGCAGGGCGTTCGCAACAACTCTGAAGGGGTCAGCACTGGAGTGGTTGCACTCAGTGCCACCTAACTTGATTTCGTTCTTTATAGACTTTGGGAAATAGTTCATTGGCCAGTTCATCACGTGCCAAAGGTTAATGAAGGGCGCCGACTATCTGTTGACCTTATGACAAGAAAATGGCGAAACCTTACGCCAATATATGAATCACTTCAGTGAAGAATTAATGTGTATCGAAGGTTGTGACCCAAACCTTATCATTAACGCCTTCACCAAGGGTCTGAGACCGGGCCGATTTTAAGACAAGCTGACAAAGCACACCTCAAAGACCATGACTTAGCTAATGGAGAAGGAAAAGTTGTACATAAAACTAGAGGATGTCAAGTACACGCGGGAGGGTAGGTCAGAAATAAAAGACAACACCAAAACTGTTGAGGCCAGTCGTTAGAAAACTAGGACCAGCACTTTAAATCGACTAAGAGAGCAACCTAAGGGCACGAAGAGAGTTGCGTTGTAACAAGAGTCAAAGATCCCAAATCTACGTGTACCAATCTCCATAATACTTCACAAGATCAGGTTGTTCGAAGTTATATAGTGGCCACCTAAGCTCTCGACGAACGCGACTAAGAATAAGGATAGATACTGTGATTTTCACAAAGATTACAGACACAACACTAACAATTGCTGGGAACTTAAAAGGAAAATCAAAAGATTGATTGATGTGGGGTGGCTAAATAGATACCTGCAAGAGCAGACGAGAGAGAGAAAGAGACCAAGTGAAGTTTGTTTATAAAACCACAATGAGAAAATGAAGAATAATGATGCAAACAACACTTGTGGGGTTATCTATATGATAAACACGGTTAGCTCTTACGCCGAAAAGACGAATCGTAAGCGGAAAATGAAGGTTTGAGAGGCGGCAGGAGAACAATTTGGTAGAGAAGTGATGGTATTAACCAATGGTAGCGCGTGAATACGTCGCTACTTTCACTGCAAGTGTACAGGTCAAGTTTCAGTAGAATAAAAAGAGTAAGGGTTATCGTATCCACAAGGATTAGTGTAGATTATCGCTGAGTACCGTAATTATCATAACCTAACTTTATCTAGGTGATAAAAATGTAGTTTTTATAAATAATATACTAATACTAAGTTAATTAATCTAATTATACTAATATAGTAGTATGACGTTTATGGGAAATTATTGCCTAGGAATTAACTTCGTTCACTTAAACATATTCATTTCAATCTAGTTTACATTAACGACGTTCATCCTATCCAACAATCTCAGTATTGAAATCTCATTCACTACCTCTCCCAAGTGTAAAGTAAATGAATATGTGACATCGCGTCAGCGCCGAAGTCCCCCTTGAGCGTTTATACGACACTTGGTCACATGAGTCTCACCCCAACGTTATTGATTACACACTTTCTAACTCTCTCTCTCAGGTTATTAGATCGTTATGTTTTGTTCGAACCTTAATCCAAATTCAGGGTTACCTCTCCCGAGTATCAAATCCCGTATTCTCAATATATCATAACAAGCATATAAACAAGAAATTACGGCAAACACAATCGGATAAACATGAACAACCATTAACAAATCATCAATTTATTCAAACATTATTTTTGTGAAGTCAATCGATCCCTAGATAATATATATTTAGCTACACATAGCCATAGCCCTAAATACAACTAAATAAAAGCTAAACATATACAAACATTCAACTAAATTAAGAGAGAAAGAGATAAACGTGAAGACTAGCCATTATCTGAAGATCTGTCACTAAAACTGCTCCGAGAACGCTTTCTCCATCTTCGCGTTGTGATCTTCTATTGGTCAAATGGCCTTGGAGCTCTTAAGACTCCCAAAAACGTTAACCTCTTATTTGGGGAGAATAGGGACGATATTTATAGGATTCAAAATATATTAAAAATATCTAAAAAATCTGCAGAGTGACCGCTGCAGTGGTGGGTATGTCGGCAGTGGTCACCGCTGCAGTGGTAGAGCTCTCTATATTTTGACCGCTGCAGCTGTGGAACTTCAGCAAACTCTCTGTACCACCACTGCACTGGTGGATGCAGGCTCTGGATTTGGCCGTTTTGCTCTTTTTCTCCACTGTTCTTCTACAATTTTGATCATTTATGGACTATTTTAGTCTCTTTTTCACCCCAAATACCTATTTGAAGATAAAATAAATAAAAACATATTAAAACATAATAAAATATTATAAAAATACTAAAAAACTAACAAAATCAGCTTGGAAATAAATAGATAAATTACACCTATCAACCAGCAATGTGGGGCCAACAATCACCTTCGATGTCAAAGATTATAAAAGAATAGTTCACCCTCATGACGATACCTTGGTAATTACCTTCTGGATCTCCTACTATGAGGTGAGAAGAGTCCTGATTAACACCGGCAGCTCGACCAACATAATTTTCATTAACACACTTAACCAGATGGACATTCCTAACTCAGACATTAGGTTAACCAAGATAGTAATGCTAGGCCTCAATGGGTATCTAAGCTCCCCTAAGGTAAGATCACCTTCCCCATCACCGCAAACAAAGATGAAGGTGTGATAACCAAAGCCACTGAGTTCATGGATATGGATTCGACGTCTTCATTTAACACCATCTTGGGACGGCACTGGCTCCACGCGATGGGGGATGTAGCCTCGACGTTTCATCAATGCATCAAGTATGTAAAGGATGGTAAGGTGGCCATAATTAAGGGAGATCAGGTTACTTCCAGACAGTACTTTGTGATAGCCATGAAGGGAAAGAGAGTTATGCAGTGATGACGAACGTGGAAGCAAAGAGAAGTGAAATCCAGCAGTTTAAATCGTGGATAGAAGCCCTACAGAGCTAGGGTCCACGGCCCAGCTCATTTAATTTACTTTAAAAGACCCCATTTGTGGGTTTTTTGTGTTTTGCTTTATGATTTTCATTTCAAATTTGCTTTATGATTACCAATTTCAGTTGGAAGAAATACTATCTTTTGATATTTTCTGGAGTGCAATAAAAACTATTTACCTTTGTCATGAAGTATCAGTTTTATATTCAAAAATGATAAACAAAACTGACATCAAAGTTTCCTAGCTCAACTCAGTGCAACTGCCCAGCTTAGTTCACTCATGGATTGAACTACCTAGTACGGTTCATATCCGAAAGTTGCCTAGCTTAGCTCAGCACAGCTGCCTAGCATTGTTCACTCATGGATTGAACTGCCAAGCACAGTTTACATCCCAAAGCTAAGTAGCTCAGCTCAACGCAACTGCTTAGCTCAATTCGGTCATGGATTGAATTACCCAACACAATTCACATCCGAAAGCTACCTAGCTCAGCTCAGCTCAGCGCACCTACCTAGGACAGTTCGCTCATGGATTAAATTTCCCAGCACAGTTCACATCCCAAAGCTGCCTAGCTTAGCTCAGCACAACTACCTAGCTTAGTTCGCTCATGCATTGAACTACCTAGTACTGTTCACATTTGAAAACTGCCTAACTCAGCTTAGCGCAACTACCCAGCTCAATTCGCTCATGGATTGAACTTCCCAGTACGGTTTACATCAGAGAGCTGCCTAGCTTAGCTCAGTGCAATTGCCTAGTACAGTTCGCTCATAGATTAAACTGCCTAGCACAGTTCATATCCTAAAGCTGCCTAGCTCAACACAACGTAATTTCCTAGCTCAGTTCGTTCATGAATTGAATTGCCCAATACGGTTCACATCCAAAAGCCTCTTAGCTCAGCTCAACGTAACTTCCTAGCTCAGTTTGCTCATGGATTGAACTACTCAGCACAGTTCACAGCTGCCTAGCTCAACTCAGCGCAACTGCCTAACTTAGTTTGCTAATGGATTAAACTGCCCAGTACAATTTACATCCCTAAGTTGCCTAGTCTCGCTCAGCGAAACTACCTAGCTCAGTTCACGCTTGGATTGAACTGCCCAACGTAGTTTACATCCCTAAGCTGCCTAGCCCAATGCAGTTCTCATACTAAAGTTGCCTAGCTTAGCTTAACGCAACTACCCAGCACTGGTCACCCAGCTCGGCCAAACAAATGTTAGCTTAGTTCAACGAAGTCAAGTTACCTAGACCAATGAGGCCGAACCAAACAGATAAAGCATTGAAGATCATTCAACCGTTAAAGACTCGAACAATCCATAACATGTTAACTAATTAAAGTTGTTATGGACAAGGGTAGGAGGTATACTACTACAACCTCATTTTTCAAACGTCTAAAGCGAAACTGAGTGCTCCGTTCGTGAGTCAGTTTAACACACAACATGTGATTCATATACAACAAACACAACAATACAAGGAAAAAAGAAAAAGAAAAAAAAAGAGTTTTACTTCTTAAATTAGAAGGGACATTACATCTTTCCACCAAGGTCTGATGAGGCCATTACAAGAGCACAACTACAGGGGTTTAAATCGCGATTCTTTACAAAAACAACAAAAGACAAGGAAGAGGGAAAACTATCTAGTCCGATCCAGGAGAAGGTAGAGGGCGTAAGTTGTCAGAATCTGAGTTCAAACGGTAGAAGTCATGTTCTTTATACAGATTCAATGCTCGAATCAGAGATCGTATCTTCTCTTTCTTCTCGTTATTTTGTGCCGAGAGCGTATTCCTCTTTGTCCTCAACACCTCATTGTGAGATTTGTGAAGATCAACTTGCAATCACAAATTGTCAATCTCTTTTTCGGTTAACCTCAATTGATCACGAAATTTGTGGATTTGAGACACCGCGCAAAAATTAGCAACATTGAGAGAAACAAAGGAAACACTAGCACCTTCGAGGGCATGAAGTCGTGGGTGCCCCTAGTCGAGAACCCTAGCCAGTATCATAAGCTCTCAAATCTGGTGCCCCAGCTCGACCTCTTTCCTCCTATCATCGCAAACGACATCAAAGATGTCGGACACATAGGACGACGAGACCATAGCTAGTATAAGATAAGAAAAAATAAGAGAGAAGAAAATAAGACGCTTAGAGAAAATGCAAAGATATCATCAAAAGGACTGGCTTTAAATAGTCAAGCTAATGTCTACCAAGTAACGTCAGAGAAAATCAAAGGAAATCAAATCGTCAAAATATTTATGACGTGAGATATGAAACGACAACAACCAGTATCAAGAGAAAAAGAATGATGAGTCCCAAGATTAAGCACAACAACTATTTAAAGATTTTCATAATTACAAAAAGGATGAAAAAATGAGTTAAAAAGACAGATGGCCAATTAATCAATGCTCAGCATATCCACATCGTCCGGCAGAGATATGCCATGAGCATCAACAACAACTAAAGATAAGCTGTCAAGTAGGGGTTGAGGTTGGTCAGACACAATTAGGGCGATACTGGTGCTGAGTTGGACTGGTTCAGAAACAGGTCGAACTTCCACCTCTGTCGATTCCATAACCGGTAGTCCTGAATAGGATTGATCCAGTGCGAGCTGAACCAAGCTGAAAATAAGCCTAGCTGAAGTGACAGCATGCTGAGGCCGATTCCAGCATGGGGTAGATTCTATCAGAGGCAGGCAGACCATGCTCATAACTATGTTCAATTCGGTCAGAGCTCAGTTGAGCTTGATTATCGGTAGGCGAACCCAGAGGAAGAGACGGACAGCTTGTTGTGGCACCCTAGAGATCTGCAATCAATGGCTACTCTGGAGTAGAGGTGACATCCTTCTCATCAGGGATGTATTGATCCAAAAAGGAAAGATTCAGTTTAGGGTGAGTTTCCTGCACCTGAGCTCAATAGAACCGAAAGCCAACCAACTAAATACTTTCTTTGAGCAATTCAAAATGCTCCAAGAGCTCTTTGACCCTCTCTTCGTGCTCTGCCCTTTTTGCTCCGCCACCATGATTAACTCAGCCAAAGCCTTTGCTTACTCCACTGACCTTATCTCTAGGGCTGCCAATTTGACCTCAAGCACTGAGGTCTTAGCCTTCTCAGAGCTCAATTTATAAGAGACCAATTTCTTTCCCTTATCTAATTGTTGGAGGGTATCTTCTGCGGCGTCTATCTTTTTGCTCTTTAGACCAAGCTTGGACTGCTACTTGTTAAGATTTTCCCGCAGCATGGATTTCTCAGTTGACAGGTTTTTAACATCGGCCAAAAGTTGGGAGTTCTCATCGAGTAAGGACTGATTGCTGCTCTGAAAAAACTCACATTAGGCACGAGCAGTTTGTAATTTGGTCTCAAACCATTCTTTCGAAGACTTCTCTAACACCAACTTGGTCTCAAGGGAAGCTTTCTTCTCCTCTAAAGCACGAAAATCATCTTCTAATCTACTTAACACAGTCAGCTGATGCATAAGTTGAGTGTCCAGCTCAGAAGTATCGTTGGAGCTCCTAACCAAAGTAGAAGACAGGTGGATATTCTGCGAAGTACCCGAATTTACTTAGAAACACATACAGTATTTTGAATGAATCACAAAGACAAAAGTTACCTGAAGGAGCACGCAAACAAGGGACCAGAAGAGTTATGCTCTCCTACGCTTATCCACTTTAGGACGACTCTTCTCCCAATATTTCTCATAAAGGAATCGAATGGCATTCTCGAAGACCTGTTGGCAATCCGAAGATGACGGGCCCACATCTCTCAACATCTGACTCATTTGCTCCTTAGAGACCCTTGGTAAGCTTGGGGCTGTGGAAGCTCCAACTCCAGCAGCTAGAGCAAGAGAAGATGACCTGAGCATGGACCATCGTTGCTTCAGAAGTACGAGTTACGAGGACCTCAACCGCTAGAGTATCCAACTCCTGCTAGCAGATTTCAATAGGAATCGGAACACGTGAAATTAGAATAGGGGCGGACACGACCCCACATTGTTTAATGCACAAGGGTTGTGAGTCATCATCAAAGTCCAATGATAGAGGAGTAGTAGACGGAGGTGATGGAGGCTGAACAGGTATGATAGGAGTAGCAACGGTGGGCGAAGCAGTTGCGGCAGAAGCAATAGGTTGTGCAAACCTCTTGGGCTCTCTCTTCCTCTTGGTTAGAGCCACATTGTGCAATAGAAATACTTGGGCTTTATTGATCTTCATGTTATTTTTTGGTGGCACGAACGGTTTGTAAGCGAGTTCTTAATAATGCCGCTCCTCTGGTATCAGAAGCTTCTCTAATTAACCAGTGACCTTATGCGTCAAATGGAACCTTTGACAAGCGCTCCTACCTGTGCAATAAAATTTATAGAGGAAATGAGAACATCATGAAGATAGGACAACTCAGAAATCATAAGACAGAAAGAAGAGAATTACTCGGGTGGTTGAAATGCCGGAGCATAACCGGAGGCTACCCAACCTCTTCGTGGGATAACCCCCAACCCCCTTTGAAAAACAAGTAGCAGTTTTTCTAGTCCTTAATGTCTTCTGGAAGATCGATAAAGAAAGTGTATTGTTTCGAGAAAGTGAAATAGTTGAATCTCTCAGTACCGTTGTGAAATTTTAGGGAACACACGCTCCTAATCATCTCTACAGTTAAGGGTGCATCATTTAAATGAGACAATGCAAGAGCACCCATAATTTGACAAAAACCATTAGGGACCAACTAGGTTGGGGTGATTTCCAATTGACGAAATAGATCGCGAAAAAGCGGGGTAAAAGGAAGCCATAGACCATATTCGAACATCTAAACGAACAAACAAATCTAATCATCCTTACAGGAATAGGGGCGCTCGTGTTTAGAAGGAACCCAAATTTCAACCGAGGAGGGGATCTCGAATGTGTCCCGAAAGGACCCGAGCTATTCCTCCCTAAAAACCCTTACCCCGTGGTCACCCCAGTATACTAAGGAATCAATGGATGTAAGCGGAACAACCGCCGATGCCTTCTCTGGAAAAGGCGTGGACGAGGAACCAACTTTGGTTAGGCTAAGCGGCGGAGTAGATGCCATTACCGTGATAAAAGGCTTGGGAGAAACAAAGGGGGAGCAATGTGGCAAAAAAACAAGCAAGAAAGTAAATGGAATAAGGGAACTTACAAAGAGTGACCTTACGTTCTACTTTAAGGAACCACCACAAAGGTCAAGAGAGAAAATGATGAGGGAAAAATCCCTGCATGCAAACCAGAGAGAAAAAAAACAACGAAATGGGTTGGACCTGCCCAAGGAGCCTGACCCGAAATAAGCAACACAGTAACAGGAATTGGGCCATTTTCTTAACAGCCCAAGATCAGCGTGACTAGCCTGCTAAGTGTATCCCAGCCACGCATTGGGTCCATTTGGGGCAGAGCAAGATCGCCCAAGCAAGGCCTAATTATCGGCACTAGAGGTAGCAGGTCAACATAACCATTGTCTTACCTACTACCACCTCTATGCACTTGCACGATTAACGCCACTTTCTGTAATGGGTGCACTGGCTATGATAACAGTGGCCAATTATAGAATGATGAGGAAATCATGGAGGGAACGGCTACCCAAAAGAAGAGCTTATATATCTAACAAGACGGTTAACCTAAGAGACAACTCTCAACACTTTACTTTTAGCACGAAATTGTATTCTTACTACTTGTAAACATTTCTCTGTAGCATTTGTATTTTTACCTTCCTTAGAAGATTGTAATCTAAGTGGGTGGTATGTATTGTTGAGTTTTCCGGCACGTGTGGCTTTTGTTCACACATCGGGTAAATTTTGGCAACATCATAATTAAGTTGAAATAGACTCGGTTTCAGTAAATGTTTTTTTAAAAAAACTACTTATTTGGTAAAAGACTCTATTGGAGGAAGATGGGATTAGTGACTGGAAAGTATAGGGATTATTTAGATGAGGCTGTGGTGCTCTCTCTCTCTCTCTGTATATAGATATATATATATATATATATATATATGCACAAAAAAAGAAAACTTATATCCAAGATTCTTACGTTTTATGTTGTTTCTTCTTCCACAGTCCACCTTGCTCATCTTGATTTCTCTCATATTCTCTCACCACCACATCCTTCGAGACGAGACTCGTATCTAGCCACAGTGCATATAATCATGTTTCTAAAGATATCCATGAATCTTGATATCTTCCTCAACCCCATTTGTTTGAATCCTAAAACCCATAAATATCTAACAAGCGTGTAAACTTCAAATCATAAACATTTGAAAACCCATTAGAAAAAGAAAGAGAATTGTTTTAGGTGAGCCATCAGATAACATAAATAAGGTGTACCTCCACATAATTGTTGGAGAATGAAGCCATTGATGAGAGAGGCTGAATTATACAAATCTAGAGAGAGAATGAAAAAAAATAGCAAGTATAACGGCAAGTTTGGTTGGACGGAATCGGGGGCGGAATGGAATCGCATTCCGCCCTCGATTCTTATTCCATTGTTTAGTTCTCCAATAGAATCACGTTTGTGATTCCATTGGAATGAAATGGGATGGAATCAAGTCTAGCTCAATAGAATCAACATTCTAAATTACATATTAAGCCCTTGAACAATTAATAGCCCGTTCACCAAAATAAACTAGGCAGCTTGATTTAGCCTATCGCATGATCCATCTTCTCACATAGCAGCCCTAGCAACCAAATCCAGCTTCTCGTATCGCAACCCATTGCATTTTATCGCATCGCAGCCCTAGGAACTTCCAAATTCGATCGGCCTCAGATCAAGATCAATTGAAAACCCTAGCTGAGTCGCTCCTCAGATTTCAAAGCTACGCCTCTTGGATTGGATATAGGTACGCCTGTTTATGCATATTAATGATCAACTCTTGGATTATTTATTATTCTTGATTTCGTTCATGTTTGCTCGTGATCGATTTGCTTTTGATTGATTGAAAATTGGTTTAGTGATTATGTGTTTCGTTTGTATTTGGACGTGAGATTCATCATTATGTTTCGGTTTAATACTTCCTTTGTTTGTGTTCGTTCGTGTTTGGACGATTGGAAATTAGAGTTAATTAACCTACTTTTGATCGATTGGCCTGAATAGATTCATGTAGTTGTCTTTCTTGTGGAATATAGTTCAATATAGTGCGATTGATTGGCTTGAATAGCAGAAGATTTTGTGAGTAATTAATTAAAGTGTTTTTCTCTTTCCTGGCAGTATAGTAGATGCATTTTCTTGCTTTTTCTTTCTTTTGTTTTTGTTTTTGGTTTTCTTTTTCCTAGTCAGAGAAAACTTGGATCAGAAACAGAAATTTGAAAGTGAAAATGATAATTGTTCTTGTTCTAATCCATAACATGAGAAAAGATAGTAAACCAAGCTTTTGTGGTGTATAAACTTGAGGCTTTGGTTCCTAGTATGTTCATATTCATATGCACAAATCTTGGATGTGTAGAATAATATTAGGAATTATATAGTTGTTTGACATAATTTGTCATACCCCACGCTGGACGTCTGTCACCAAAGGTCGGGTGTGACGTCGGCTTGACACTTCCTGACCACTCCAACCAAACACAAACATATATACATACAAACTCAGACGCACGCGTATCGCTGTCAATAAAAATTTTTTTACCCCAAAATAATGCCTCATACTCATTTCCAAAAAAAAATATGGGACACACCCGTCCCAAATACCTAGACAACAAAAATCACCAAAAATATGTTGAACCTTCCACGATTCGTCTCTGACTGGCCCACTCCCAAAATGACACTACCTTCGGGCTCTTCCTAGTGGACCCACTCCTATCTGTGGAACCTGAAAATCAAATTTTTTTATTAGTGTACTGTCTTCATAATAAAAATATTTTATGGATCAAGTATAAGTATTTAAACATCATATTCCAAAATATAATATTATATAATCACATACCGTATGGAAATCCAATTTTCTTATCACCACTGAAATATCCTCATATATTTAAAATACCCAATCCAAATATTTTAAGTCAACCAGTACAACAAAATAATATATTGACGCCAAGTCATTTTAAAATAATATATCTAAGACAACTCAATACAGGCAATTCATCGTATAATAAAATATCCCACACCACTTTCCTACTAGCCATAGGATCATTTTTACCTCATGATCGAGAGTTACAACGGTACCATAACCTGTATAATTGTGTCATCTAAAGTGACTATCAGTGTCAGGGCCATTTATTATCCCCAATGGTAGGGGTACCACCCACAGGATTTGCACTCCTGACAGGTCAAACCACCTTGCAGGACTTGCCTAGCAGGTAATTCACATCTCGTAGGTTATATCCCCTTAACGAGAAGAAAATCCACATCTCGTAGGTCATACCTGCCTAACGAGAAGAAAATTCGCATCTCGTAGGTCATACCCGCCTAACGAGAAGAAAATCCACATCTCGTCGGTCAAATCCACCTAACGAGAAGAAAATCCACATCTCATAGGTCATACCTGCCTAATGAGAAGAAAATCCACATCTTGTAGGTCATACCCGCCTAATAAGAAGAAAATTCACATCTCGTAGGTCATACCCGCCTAACGAGAAGAAAGCTATGGCATAGTCGGACAAAAATCACTTTTAAAACTCACTTGATCCAAAAATTGTTTTACACCTTTAAAACCAAACCAACTTGATTCATATAAGTTGCAAAATCGTCCATTTTAAATAAACACATTTTCCACAATTTATATGAAAATAAGATTTGTAAATTTCCCTAGAAGACAGTACACTCACCTCGTTCTCCGCACTGCAAAAAAAGTCGCCGTCCAAAACCTACTGGGACGCTGGCACCTGCGAACCTAACAATGATAGGCCTACATTAATATTTTATTTAAAATAACCTAACATATAATGCAGGCCCTAAATTTCATATTTCTCATTCCCCAAATTTTCATTATGAATAATTATTATTTTGTCCGTCTCGCTACGTTAATATTTACTGTACCAATTTATTTAAGATTAATGATATAAAAATATTATTACAATTCCAAAAATTACTATTATGATTGCGAATATTTTAATACTTAACAATTTAATTTAATTGACAATAATACTCGATTAAAATTTTACCCGTTCTGAATCGCTCGCAGGCCGAGAAATTGGATTTTGGATTTTTTTTTTTTTCCTCTTTCCCTTTTTTTTTCTTCCTTTTTCTGTTTTCTATTTTGCTAAAACTTCATCGCTGCGGCGACAGTTCTCACCGCCGCGGCGAACACTTTCTTCCTCTACTCTTCTTTGTTTCAGTCGACCGTCTCTTTCTCTCTCTCTTCACTAGCTCCAGCGATCTTACTCGCCACCCCTCCTCAACAATCAAAGCGCACACACACACACCAGTCTGACGCTCCCATACACATCAACTCACGCACATGCACACAGCGAAACAACAGAGGAACATACACAGGCAATCATCGTCTACACACCCATGGCGACGATGAGCAGCACACATACACAAACGACGAAATAGAACAGAACACACATGACTAACCACACACATGCACACGCCGATCACCTCCACACTCTGCCGGTGAACAGAACCCACCCACACATACTCAGACTGGTGACGAAACAGAATAGAGTACACACACACACGGTGATCGCATATACACCCACACACAGCAGTGACACACACACGCATGATCACCGAATGATCGACGACGATAACACACCCACACACACAATCATTAGATGATCGACGACGAACACACACACACCCACGTCGGAGAAACCACGACGAACAGAACCCACCACCGCCGGTGACCCATGACACAACCAATCTTTCTCCTCTCTCTCTCTCTATTTTTTGATTTTCTCTTCTTTTTCAGTGTTGGGATTGAAATGCATGTGTTTATATATAAATGCATGATAGAAATCGATATTCCTTACTCCAAATGAAGCCGCGTCGTGAACTTCCTTGTTTTTAGTTTTTGATCCCTAAGTTTATATATATATATTAATTTTTCCCAAATTACATTAATCTCCCCCCAAATCCCTTTAAGTTATCATAAACCCATTTCAAAATTTAATATTTTTAAAATTATAAATTCACCCCTTAAAATTTTAAATTGGATAATAAATGATACATTCTACCCATTTATTTTTTAAATATTCTAAAATACGGCTAATAAATATGCACGTGCAGAAATTAGTGTCTTACAACCCTTCCCTCCTAAAAGAAATTTCATCCCAAAATTTTAGTTACCTTAATCGAATAAGTGCAGATATTTATCCCTTATCTCGTTTTCTCACTCCCACGTCGCTTCTTCTACGGAATGACTGTGCCATAACACCTTCACCAATGGAATTATGCGCCTTTTGAGTACGGGGTAATCCCGAAATGGAATCCATCGTGATATGCTCTCATTTTCACTCTGGAATAGGTAGAGACTGCAATAACCCACCTGGACATTGGTGTTAGATCTTGACTTGCTGACAAATGAGACACTTGACAATAAATTCAGCAATTCCCCTTTTTATTCCATTCCACCAATAGTGTTCTCGCAGATCTCGATACATTTTGTATTGCCTGGGTGCATTGCGTATGCTAAGCTGTGCGTTTCCTCCAAGATATCCTTCTTGAGATTGACGTCATCAGGCACACACAGTCTATTCCCTACCATTAAAGCCTCATCGTTATCGTTGACATGATAGTCATCTCTGTGACCACTCTTTACTTCATCTCTGATCTTCCCTAATTGGGCATCCGACTTCTACACTTCTATAATATGATCGATCAATGTTGGCCTCAAAGTCAAAGTCACAAGCAACGCTGCCATCTGACCAACCGCCAACTAAACTCATAAAGATCTCAACTCAGTATACAGATTAGTATGAACAATTTAAATGTGTGCAACCGAACCCGCTGATTTTCGACTCAACGCATCCGCTACAACATTGGCCTTTCCAGGATGATAGTGGATAGTACAATCATAGTCCTTGATCAACTCTATCTAACGTCTCTACCTCAGATTTAGTTCCTTATGAGTAAACAAGTATTTCAAACTTTGGTGGTCAATGTATATTTTACAAGTCTCGCCATACAGGTAATGTCTCCAAATCTTCAGGGCAAACACAATCGCCGCCAACTCCAAATCATGCATCGGGTAATTACGCTCATGATTCTTTAATTGTCGGGAGGAGTATGCCATCACGTGACCATGTTGCATCAATACATACCCTAGTCCCTGATATGATGCATCACTATAGATCACAAAGTTAGCCCCTTCAGTCGGAAGGGAAAGTATTGGCTCAGATATTAGTCTATTTTTCAGCTCTTGAAAACTCTGCTCACATTTGTCAGTTCACTCAAACTTGGATTCCTTGCGGGTCAATCGGGTCAATAGGGCAGCTATAATAGAAAATCCCTGCACAAACCGATGATAATAACCTACCAATCCCAAAAAGTTTCGAACTTTTATCACACTTTTCGGCCTTTCCTATTGCACAACGGCTTCAACTTTCTTTGGATCTACTTAATCTACTTAAATACCATCTCCTGAGATAACATGCCCCAAGAACATGACTCTATCCAACCAAAACTCGTATTTACTGAATTTCGCATACAACTGCTTTTCTCGCAAGGTTTGCAACACAATCTAGAGATGCTCTGCATGCTCTTCTCTACTTTGGGAATAGATCAGTATATCATCAATGAACACGATAATAAACTTATCTAGATAAGGTTGGAAGATTTGATTCATCAAATCCATAAAGGCATCAAGGGCATTCGTCAACCCAAATGGCATAACTAAGAATTCATAATGCCCATACCTCATACGAAACACCGTTTTCGCCACGTCACTGTCTTTGACTTTCAACTAGTGATATCCTAATCGAAGGTCTATTTTAGAAAACACCCTAGCCTTCTGCAGTTGGTCGAACAGATCATCAATTCTAGGCAACAGGTATTTATTACAAACCGTCACCTTATTCAACTGTCGGTAATCGATACACATCCTTAACGTGCCGTCATTCTTCTTTACAAATAACATCGGGGCTCCCTATGGAGAAACACTAGGTCTGATAAACCCGCGGTCTAACAGATCTTGCAACTGAATCTTCAATTCCTTCAGCTCGGTAGGCACCATACGATAGGGTGGGGATTGATATCGGAGGAGTTCTTAAAAGTAACTCGATAGTGAATTCCATCTCCCTATCCACTGTTAACCTTGGAAATTCTTCTGGAAATACATTGGAAAAATCCCTGACTATTGGAATATCCGCCACTTGAACTTCATTCTGTTTGGTGTCAATCATATGCGTGAGGTATCCCTGACATCCCTTCTTTAGTAACTTCCTAACGTCTAGGACTGAAATCAAGCTAAAGCTAACAGGGGTAATGATTCTGTCCCCCGAAAATATCAACTCTGGCTAGCCTAAGACCCGAAAGATAACTTCTTTTTTAATACAATCCATCGTGGCATGATAACCAGATAGCAAATCCATACCCAGTATCACATCAAAATCATGAATACTCAGGGGTAGTAGATCTACTAATAACTCTCTATCACTAATCCGAAGCAGATTGTCTTTATACGCACTATCTATCAACACTGACTCACCTACTGAAGTAGAGATAACAATATTATATAGCAGGGAAGTAAGAAATTTGCCTATACGCATCATGAAGGTTGCCGAAATAAATGAATTAGTAGAATCAGGATCAATAAGTACACATGCATCTGTATCGTATAAAGACATGATATCTATAACCATATCTGGAGTAGCCTGGGCATCCTGTCGGGTAGTAGCAAATACACGGCGTTGCGTCGAAGGTCTACTAGAAGATCCTCTACCATACCCCTAGGCAGTGCTAGGGCCAGCACTACCCACACTGCTCGCAGAAGGTGTAGATGTGACAGCAAATTTTGAACAATTCGTAGATATATGACCCGGCTCATAACAATGAAAACATATTGGTCCTCCCATGGGACAGTCCCTAGAAAAATGATCTAATGCCCCCACATTGATAGCATACAAATACCCCAGCTTGACTAGACAGTTGATTCTTTCCCTACCTTCACTGGCTGACACTCGGTCCAAATATACTCTACTGTCGCCCGGAGTATAACTGTCGTGGACCACGACTTCTAACAGATTGGTCAATCAATGGGGCCCGAGAAACTGGCGGTCGAGATACCGTTCCCCAAGATGTGCCACCAAGATATCTACTCGGTGACTCGAATCTACCCCATTTGTACTGTTTGCGGCTCTCAGCAGCTTCCTGAACATCCCTTTCCACTAACTTTGCCGTTTTTGGAATCGTCTGCACTTCACCTCTTCCACTTTTACCAGATCAGGGACAAAGTAGGACAAAGCATCGAATCTAACTTCGTACTGCTCGACAGTCATCTTTCCCTACTTCAAAACTATAAACTCTTCCTCCATTTGGAACTGATAAGACTCAGAGAAATATTTCTCATTGAACACCGCAACAAAACGATCTCAAGTGATCTCCTTACCAGAAACTACAATCAATCTCTTCATCTCTTTTCACCAGTGTTCGGCTTCTTCTTTCAGTTGGAAAGTGGCAAGGGGTACTCGGCTATCGTCAGCAATCCCCATGGCCTCAAATATATGCCCTACAACTCTCAACCAGTTCTCGGCATTTGTTGGACCTGCCGTTTCGGTGAAAAATGGAGGATCCAACTCCTTGAATCTTTTCAGAAGTATTGCCTGGGAAGTAGCTGTATCAGTTTGGGCCATTTGACATTCTATCATTCTCGCCTGCTGCTCTGTCAGCTGTGCAGCAGCCTACAGAATTCTCTCAATGACATCTAAACTTTTCTACGTCCTGTCTCTCTGCCTCTGGGGTCTAACACTCCCAGAGCTTTCATTTTCCCACTCCATAGTCACTATCTGGAATGAAATTTAATAAATTATTGGGCCAACTAGAAAAACAATAGTATTTAATTTAATAACATAATTACCACTCGCGTGACGACCCACCTACCGACACCCTAACTCAAGGTCCACCACTGGCTCAACAAACTGACATGTCTACAGAACCAATAACCTAGGCTCTAATACCACAAATGTCACACCCCACTCCGGACATCCGTCACCTTAGGTCATGCATGACGTCGACATGACACTTCCTAACCACTCCAACCAAACACAAACATATATATACATACAAACTCAGACGCACGTGTACTGCTATCAATAATTTTTTTTCCTTTTTTTTTTTTACCCCAAAACAATACCTCATACTCATTTCCAAAAAAATATGGGACACACTCGTCCCAAATATATAGACAACAAAAATCACCAAAAATATGTTGAACCTTCCACGGTTCGCCTCTGACCGACCCACTCCCAAAATGACACTACCTCCGGACTCTAGCTAGTGCCAGTAGTGGACCCATTCCTATCTGCGACACCTGAAAACCAAAAAATTTTATCGGTGTACTGTCTTCATAATAAAAATATTTTATAGATCAAGTATAAGTATTTAAACACCATGTTCCAAAATATAATATTATATAATCACATACCGTACAGGAATCCATTTTCGCTATCACCACTGAAATAACCTCATATATTTAAAACACCCAATCCAAATATTTTAAGTCAACCAGTGCAACAAAATAATATATTGACACCAATTCATTTTAAAATAATATATCTAAACCAAATCAATCCAGGCAGTTCATCGTATACTAAAATATCCCACACCACTTTCCTACTAGCCATAGGATCATTTTTACCTCACGATCAGGAGTTGCAACAGTACTGTAACCAGTACAACTGTGTCATCTAAAGTGACTATCAATGCCAGTGCCATTTATTATCCCCAATGGTAGGAGTACCACCCGCAGGATTTGCACTCCTGACAGGTCAAACCACCCTGCAGGACTTACCGAGCAGGTAATGCACATCTCGCAGGTCAAATCCTCTTAACGAGAAAAAAATCCACATCTCGTAAGTCATATCTGCCTAACGAAAAGAAAATCAACATCTTGTAGGTCATACCCGCCTAATGAGAAGATCTCGTAGGTTATACCCGCCTAACGAGAAGAAAATCCACATCTCGTAGGTCATACCTGCCTAACGAGAAGAAAATTCGCATCTCGTAGGTCATACCCGCCTAACGAGAAGAAAATCCACATCTTGTAGGTCATACCCGCCTGATGAGAAGAAAATCCACATCTCGTAGGTCATACCCGCCTAACGAGAAGAAAGCTATGGCGTAGTCGGACAAAAATCACTTTTAAAACCCACTTGATCCAAAAATCGTTTTCCACCTTTAAAACCAAAACCAACTTGATCCATATAAGTTGCAAAATTGTCCATTTTAAATAAACACATTTTCCACAATTTATACGAAAATAAGATTTGTAAATTTGCCTAGAAGACAGTACACTCACCTCGTTCTCCGCACTATAAAAAAAAATCACCATCCAAAACCTACTAGGATGCTGGCGCCTACGAACCTAACAACTATAGGCCTAAATTAATATTTTGTTTAAAATAACCTAACATGCAATGCAGGCCCTAAATTTCATATTTCCCATTCCCCAAATTTTCGTTATGAAGAATTATTATTTTGTCCATCTGGCTACGTTAATATTTACTGTACCAATTTATTTAAGATTAATGATATAAAAATATTATTACAATTCTGAAAATTACAATTACGATTGCAAAAATTTTAATACTTAGCAATTTAATTTAATTGACAATAATACCCGATTAAAATTTTACTCATTCCGAATCGCTCGCAGGCCGAGAAATTGGATTTTATTTTATTTTTTTCCTTTTCCCGTTTTTTTTCTTCCTTTTTATGTTTTTTGTTTTGTTGAAACCTCACCACTGCGGCGACGGTTCTCACCGCCACGGCGAACACTTTCTTCATCTGCTCTTTTTTGTTTCAGCCGACCGTCCCCCTCTCTCTCTCTCTCTCTCTCTCCTCACCAACTCCGACGATCTCACTTGCCGCCCCTCCCCAACGATCAAAGCACACACACACACCCCACTCTGACGCTCCCACACACATCAACCCACGGACATGTACACAGCGAAACAATAGAGGAATACACATAAGCAATCACCACCTGCACACCCACGGTGACGACGAGCCACAGACGCACACAAACAAGAAAATAGAACAGAACACACACATGCACACGCCGATCACCTCCACATTTCGTCGGTGAACAGAACCCACCCATACACACTCACATACACACACGGCGATTGCATACACACCCATACACAGCAGCAACACATACACGTATGATCACCGAATGATCAACGACGATGACACACCCATACACACGATCAATAGATGATCGACAATGAACACACACACACACACCCGCCGGAGAATCCATGACGAACAAAACCCATCATCGCCGGCGACCCACAACACAACCGATCCTTCTCCTCTCTCTCTGTTTTCTGATTTCCTCTTTTTTTTTAGTGTTGGGATTGAAATACGTGTGTTTTTATATATATGCATGATAGAAGTAGATCTTCCTTACTCCAAAAGAAACCACATCGTGATCTTCCTTGTTTTTAGTTTTTGATCCTTCAGTTTGTATATATATATATATATATTAATTAATTTTTTTCCAAATTACATTAATCTCCCCCCAAATCCCTTTAAGTTATCATTTAAACCCATTTCAAAATTTAATATTCTTAAAATTATAAATTCACCCCTTAAAATTTTAAATTGGATAATAAATGATACATTCTACCCCGTTATTTTCTAAATATTCTAAAATACGGCTAATGAATATGCATGTGCGGAAATTAGGGTCTTGCATAATTTTGTGGGAGTTTATGGTGATGTTTGGTTAGTGTTTCTATTTTTCTGTTTCTACTTCCAATTACGTTTCTGTTCTGGAGTTCTACGAATATTAAAACATGCTCGGTCGCGAAGTTCCAACTACATATCCCATAGAGATAAAGTTGGTCTTAGAGATTCCTTGTTTACCTGGTTTAGTGATTCTCAAAGATGTTCTAAGAAAATTTAGTCAATGATTACCTTGTTTACTTGGTGAGAAAATGGAAATTCTTGAATTTGTATTTATAACTTATGCCCATGTTTTATTTGTTTTGTTAAATTTCATATGTAGTAATGGCCAACAGAAATTTGGTATCTATATACATGTGGTCTAATCCTCCGCCACAAAGTTCTCTGCGTTGATGCCGTGTTTGCCTCTTGGTTTATCCAGACCATAAGGTTCCTAGAAAAGCTCTGCAATGATATTCGGAGGAAGACACTAAATGAACAGATTTTCGACGTGTTGGTGAGGGAAGGTGTAACGAAGATCTTGAAACCTGATCCGAAATTGGCAGATTTTATTGAGAAGGAATATGGGAAGGGTTCATAGAAAGGGATTATTACAAGGTTGTGGCCGAAAATGAAATATGTCGATGTGATCGTGATGGGGACGATGTCGCAGTATATTCCGACGTTGGATTATTACAATAATTGTCTGCTGCTTATCTGTATGATTTATGCCTCGTCAAAATGTTAATGCGAGCCTCACCAAGGATTAGTGAGACCCGAAACCAATTTAGGGTTTCTTCGTAAATGATCGAATCTAAATTCAGATTTGAAAATGAAGAACACAAGAAAATACAGAAAGTTGATAGATTATCTTGACCCGGCATTTACGAATGAAACGCGAACCAAAGGTATAAGAGAATCCTTGACCCAATGATTACAAGAGAATCAAGAACCAAAGAGGTTGAAAGCCATAAGAAAACTTGATAAGTTCAGAAAAGTTCTTTGAAGAACTTAAGAGAAAACTCTCCCAAAATATATTAATCAATATCAAAAGTGTAAAATTTGTAGGTCTACAAAGCCCTTTAAATAAGCGGCCAAGAGAATAAGAAAGAAACCTTAATACACTTTGAAATTTGTGCGTCTACATGGAGGAAAAAGGAAACCTTAAAATCTAATTGCTAAATAAAGAATAAGGAAGCTTCCTAATTTGCCTTACATTTCTAGTTAGAAAAGGAAATGATTTACTTGGCAATCAAGCCTTACAAATCAGCCTAAAAAATAATTAAAAGACTTAACATAATAAAATAAATAAAATAAAATTCGTAGGTCTCATTCTTGGCCCGTTCAGGATTATGCTTTAAGACCATTCACTTGCTTTGATGAGGTGGACTAGGCCTTGACTAGCTGATGGGTCTAATTTAGGCTTCACCATTGTAGTTTCGGCCCCAATCTCTTGAGTAAGCCCATTAAGTGCTTCTTTGAATCTTTTTGCCCTTGCCCTTGTTATTGAGCCAACTGGAACATGCAACGGATCTCTTGGTATAGCTGATTTATTCTCATCATTTCCTCTCCCTCGAAAATTATTTGTCTTCAAATCTTCACCTACACCAAACGGAGACAAGTCAGTCATATTAAAAGTAGCACTTACATTAAACTCACCTGGAAGGTCTAATTTGTAGGCGTTGTCATTGATTCGTTCCATCACTTGAAAAGGGCCATCCCCCCTTGGAAGTAGCTTAGAACGTCTTTGTTTGGGAAACCGCTCCTTCCTCATATGCAACTCAATCCAATCTCCAGGTTCAAATACAATCTTCTTCCGCCCATTATTAGCTTGGTTGGCATATTGCTCAGTTCTCCTCTCAATATTTTGTAGGGCCTTCTCATGGATCTTCTTAACAAAATCAGCCTTTTTTCCCCATCTAAGTTGACATACTCATGCATAGGTAAAGAAGTTAAATCCAAAGGAGTCAATGGATAAAAATCATACACAATTTCAAATGGTGAAAACTTAGTTGCAGAATGCACACTCCTATTATATGCAAACTCTACATGCAGCAAACAATCTTCCCATGTTTTCAAATTCTTTTGTATTATAGCACGCAATAAAGTAGATAAAGTCATATTAACTACTTCGGTTTGACCATTAGTTTGTGGGTGACAAGTAGTAGAAAATAAAAGTTTAGTTCTGAGTTTACCCCACAAAGTCTTCCAAAAATAGCTTAAGAATTTAGCATCTCTATCCGAAATAAGAGTCTTAGGTATGCCATGCAACCTAACTATTTCCTTGAAGAACAAATCAGCAACATGTGATGCGTCATCGGTTTTATGACATGGAATAAAATGAGCCATCTTAGAAAATCTATCTACAACCATATATAGAATCTCGACCTCTTTTTGACCTAGGCAAACCTAACACAAAATCCATAGAAATATCAATCCAAGGTTCACTAGGTATAGGCAAAGGAGTATACAAATCATGAGGCTTAACCTTAGACTTGGCTTGCCTACAAACAATACACTTCTCACAAATTCTCTCTACTTCATGTTTCATATGAGGCCAAAAGAAGTGTTCATGCAAAACATCTAAAGTCTTAGATATGCCAAAATGCCCCATTAAACCACCCCCATGAGCTTCTTTAAGAAGTAAGTCACGCAATGAACATTTAGGTACACATAATTTATTTTCCCTGAACAAGAACCTATTATGCCTAAAGAACTTACCAAATGCCACTTTCTCACATGCATTGAATAAATTACCAAAATCAGAATCATCAACATACAAATCCTTAATGTACTCAAAACCAAGCAATTTGGCATCTAAGGTTGAAAGTAAAACGTACCTTCGAGATAATGCATCCGCCACAACATTTTTCTTACCTTTTTTGTACTTGATCACATAAGGAAACATTTCGATAAACTCCATCCACTTGGCATGTCGTTTGTTTAGCTTTTGTTGACCTTTCAAATGCTTCAAAGATTCATGATCCGTGTAAATCACAAATTCTTTTGGCCAAGGATAGTGTCGCCAAGTCTCCAATGCCCTAATCAACGCATACATCTCTTTGTCATATGTAGGGTAATTCAAGGCTGTACCACTTAGTTTTTCACTAAAGTAGGCATGCGGATGCCCTTCCTGCATTAGAATAGCTCCAATACCTATTCCTGAAGCATCACATTCAATGTCAAAAGTTTTTGTAAAGTTAAGTAAAGCAAGCAAAGGTGCATTAGTCAATTTTTCCTTAATCAAATTAAATGCCTTTTCTTGCTCATCACCCCACTTAAAACCCACATTCTTTTTGACAACTTCAGTTAAAGGTGCGGCAAGGCTACTAAAATCTTTCACAAACCTCCGATAGAAGCTAGCCAGCCCATGGAAACTTCTCACCTATCCCATACTTGTAGGTTTCGGCCAATCCTTGATTGCCTTAACCTTTTCTTTATCCACCTCAATTCCCTTAGCACTAACAACAAAACCAAGAAATACAAGTTTATCCATGCAAAAGTCACACTTTTTGAGGTTAGCAAACAACGTTTCTTTTCTCAAAACATCTAAAACAAGTTTTAAATGTTCAACATGCTCATCGAAGTTTTTGCTATAAATCATAATGTCATCAATGTATATAACCACATATTTCCCAATAAAAATATGCAAAACATGGTTCATTAATCTCATTAACGTACTAGGTGCATTGGTTAACCCAAAAGGCATAACCAACCACTCATATAAACCATATTTTGTTTTGAATGCGGTTTTCCACTCATCACCTTCCCTCATCCTAATCTGCTGATATCCACTTTTAAGATCAATTTCAGTAAACACACAAGAACCATGCAATTCATCAAGCATATCATCTAATCTAGGAATGAGATGTTGATACTTTACCGTGATATTGTTGATGGCGCGACAATCCACACACATTCTCCACGTACCGTCTTTCTTAGGTATAAGCAATACGGGAACCACACAAGAATTCATGCTTTCACGTACGTACCCTTTCTCCATAAGCTCACTAACTTGCCTTTGAAATTCCTTTGTTTCCTTAGGATTGCTTTTATATGCTGGTCTATTTGGAATGGATGCTCTAGGTACGAAATCAATTTGATGCTCGATTCGCCTTATTGGTGGCAAACCATTTGGCACCTCTTCGGGAAACACATCATCAAAATCCTGTAAAAGATAAACAACAGCACTAGAAAGAGAAGAGTTAAGATCATTAGTGGTAAAACAAATCTCTTTGTACAAAAGTACAATCAAAGGTTGGTTTGAAAATAAAACTTTTTTTTATCTTACTCTTTCTCGTATAAAAACTCACTTGTTTCCTCTTTTCTTTTCCCTCGCTTTCTGAATTTTTTTCTCTCTCACTTTTTTATTTCTCTCACTCTCATTTTTCTTGTCACTCTCTCTTTTTAATCTCACTTGATCATCAGACACTTACCTTGGCGATAATGGTACAAAAGTAATTGGCTTTTTATTAAGTATAAATGAGTATCTATTGGTATAACCATCATGAGTTACTTGCCGATCAAATTGACATGGTCTTCCCAAAAGAATATGCCCCACATGCATTGGCACCACATCACACAAGATCTCGTCTTTGTACCTTCCAATTGAAAATGATATGAGCACCGGTTTATTCACTTTAATTTCTTCACAATCATTCAACCATTGTAACTTGTATGGTTTAGGATTCTTTAAAGTTGGCAATTTCAATTTCTACACCAAACTAGCACTAGCAACATTTGTACAACTCCCCCCATCAATAATCATGCTACATACCTTATCATTGACATGGCATCTAGTATGAAAGATGTTCTCTCATTGTATCATCTCATATTCTTTGACTTGTGCACTAAAAGCTCTTCTTGCAACCAGGAGCTCTCCATTAACCGGGTATTCAACATCATATGTATTCGCCAAAGGTGGCAGCGAATCATCATCTGTCTCATCTTCGGACCTCCATTATCCGTCATAATCATTACTCTCTTATTCGGACATTGAGATGCAATATGACCTGTTCCCAAACACTTAAAGAATTTAATTTCTCTATTTCTAGAAGGTTGAGAATCAATTTTACCTTGGTTCGGTGTACCTCCAACTTTGTGAATTTTGGGAGGTTCGACCTTGGGCTAAAAATTAGGTTTTTCTTCCCTCTTGCTCCAATTCGATTTCCAAGAAGAAAAAGAACCCGATTGGTGCCCAACTCGTGTGGAACCCTTTTGCTTCAATTGTTACTCTACTTTGATGGCCATGTGCACCATGTCACTCAACTCGACATAATGTTGCAACTCCACCACATTTGCAATGTCACAATTTAGCCCGATTAGAAACCTAGCCATAGTTGTTACTCGATCCTCTTCCACATTGGCTCGAATCATGGCTACTTCCATCTCTTTATAGTAGTCTTCCACACACTTAGAACCTTGTGTAAGACTTTGCAATTTCTGATATAAGTCCCTATAGTAGTGACTAGGGACAAACCGCCTCCTCGTGATGACCTTCATTTCCGCCCACGTCTCCATAGGCCTCTCATGGTTTCTCCTCCTATTTATCACAAGTTGATCCTACCATATTATAGCATAGTTAATAAACTCAATTACAGCAAGTTTGACCTTTTTCTCCTAGGAGTAGCTGTGGCACTCAAAGATCAACTCTACTTTCTTCTCCCACTCCAAGTATACTTTAGGGTCATTTTTTCCTTGGAATGACGGTATCTTCACCTTAATGCTTTCCAAGTTATTATCAAGTCGTTCCCTATATCTACCTCATCTATTGCTATATCTACTCCCAAATATGCCCAAGCTCGCATTAGAGGCACGATCATCTTCATCTAGGTCATTCCCATAATCATCTTCATATTCGAACCGAGGCCGATTCCTTTCTCTTTCTCTTCGTTGCACATTAGGAGCTCTTGGTGGCTACCTCTTTTGTGCACTAGACTCAACTTTGTCTAGTCGCTCATGCACTTCATCAAACCACAAGTTCAACCATTGAAGCTTTTGCTCCAAGGCCTTGTAAAAAACTTTTACGTCCATGACGTCCATCCTTTCCAGTACTTCATCGGACGAGCCTTTGTTTGTTTCTCGGGATATATTTAATAACCTGCAAAACAAAGTTAACAAACCTCACAAATACTCCCTCACGTGTTTACACTCAAACTACGTTACTCCACTCGTGTATCACTCAAATTCGGCTTTTACCCTCTTATAAGCTCATACTCTCCTACCTTTTTCCACTCTTTAGTTCACTCTTTTAGTTCTTTATTGAACTTAACCAAACTCAATCAGAAATTTCTCATGACAATTCAAACTCAACAAATCAATTTCACTAAGAATGAGATTTAGGACAGAAGTAAAGTGAACACGAAGAGCACAAAGGATAAGTTTGCGGAATAGAACAAGACGAAATAAATTTCAAAATTCGGAGCTACTGGATTTTTTTTTTTTATTTTTTAATTCTATTTTTTTTTCCTGTTTCTATTTTTGTTTTTTGTAGTTTTTTTTTTTTTTTTGTTTTTTTTTTTTTTTTTTTTTTTTTTTTGCAACGACTTAAATCAAGATTGAAGATGCACAGTATCAAAGAAAAAAAAATGAAAATTTGACCAAATATAAATATTCGGCCAAGAAAGTTCAAGTATGAAGGAAAAGATAACGATGAATAAAGAAGATAAAAAAGGATAGGTGAAACCTGATTTAGACCTTACTCTGATTACCAAATGATGCGAACCTCACCAAGGATTAGTGAGACCCAAAACCAATTTAGGGTTTCTTCGCAAAGGATCAAATCTAAATTCAGATTTGAAAACGAAGAACACAAGAAAATACAAAAAGTTAATAGATTACCTTGACCCGGTGCTTATGAATGAAACGCGAATCAAAGGTATAAGAGAATCCTTGACCCAATGATTATAAGCGAATCACGAACTAAAGAGGTTGAACGCCACAAGAAAACTTGATAAGTTCAGAAAAGTTATTTAAAGAACTTAAGAGAAAACTCTCCCAAAATATATTAATCAATATCAAAAGTATGAAATTTTTAGGTCTACAAAGCCCCTTAAATAGACGACCAAGAGAATAAGAAAGAAACCCTAATACACTTTGAAATTCATGGGTCTACATAGAGGAAAAAGGAAACCCTAAAATCTAATTGCTAAATAAAGAATAAGGAAGCTTCGTAATTTGCCTTACATTCCTAGTTGAAAAAGAAAATAATTTACTTGGCAATCAAGCCTTACAAATCAGCCTAAAAAATAATTAAAAGACTTAAAATAATAAAATAAATAAAATTCGTGGGTCTCATTCTTGGCCCGTTCAGGATCACGCTTTAAGTCTATTCGCTTGCTTTGATGAGGTGGACTATGTCTTGATTATCCGATAGGCCCAATTTAGGCTTCACCATTGTAGTTTCGGCCCTAATCTCTCGAATAAGCCCATTAAGTGCTTCTTTGAATCTTTTTACCCTTGCTCTTGTTATTGGGCCAACTGGAACATGCAACGGATCTCTTGGTGCAACTGATATATTCTCATCAAATGTTATTTTGGGATTAATTTGAATCATCTCTGTAAACCCAGTGAGGTTTCATATACGTTGATTCCAACGATGGGGTACTTCGAGTTCTTGTCGGTGTAGATGAACAATAGTGGCGTTATGCCCAAGTATTTGACGGAGAAGGAGCAGCAGGAATTGGTTGATTTGGTTGATGTTAAGATCGGACAAGAATATGAACTCGTGATCACAACCTAGACTGGTAAGAATTTTTTCTTTTCAGGCAAATTTTTTTATTTGATTTCAAAAGGGTTTTGAATTTTTTGGGTGAGGAATTTGCAGGGTTTTATAGGTATAGAGTTGGTGATTTGCTAAGGGTTTTGGGTTTAAGAACAAGGCACTGCAATTCAACGTTAACCTGACGGAGTACACCAGCCAAGTTGTGGGATTTGATTTGATTGAGAAGCAAATGAAGATTAACGGGGAGCTAAAGAAGCTTGTTGGGCTCAC
The DNA here is from genome assembly GCA_016647705.1 of Eucommia ulmoides. Taxonomy (NCBI): domain Eukaryota; kingdom Viridiplantae; phylum Streptophyta; class Magnoliopsida; order Garryales; family Eucommiaceae; genus Eucommia; species Eucommia ulmoides. The sequence goes on along the minus strand of CM028334.1, from coordinate 35,726,176 downwards.
GGATGTTGATAAGTACAAAGTCGGTTATATAATATGTGGTAGTCCTTTCACAGTCAATCTTTTTCTCTCCCTTGGTGACAGTGAAAAGGGAAAATGGGTAAAGTTACTTCTAAATGGAAGCTTATGATATGTTTTTCTTGGTTAATTGTTTGGTTAAGCAAATGTTGATGTTTTCATATGGTTGAAATATTATGAAGACACTATGGTAAACTTAAAACAATTGGTTTTAGTATTTGTTTAATATTTTGGAGACAATATGGTGACAACGTTGGTGATTGGAATGAATTTGTTTAGTATTTGAACTTAAAATAGTTGGTTTTTTTCTTAGTTATTGATTCATCTCTTCTATTTATTTTATAAGTTTTTATGCAGGTTAAAAAGTAGCAATTGTATATTATTTATTTATTTATTTGTTTGGCTTGAATAATAGTTTTTAGTTGATAATTTTTCTTTTAAAAGTAGCAGTTGCGTATGTTAAAAAATAGTAGATGTTGAATATTTTTTATATATGATATTATTTTTTTAAGTAATCTATTATATATATATATGTTTCTTCTCTCCTTTTATACCAACCAAACAAGATAATGGAATAATAATTTTATAAGAGTATAATGGGAATTTTATTATATTTCACCATTTCATACCCTCCCTCATTCCATACTAACCAAACAAGATAATAAAATAGTGATTCCATTGACAATTCAATTCTATTTCTTGTCTCATTCAATTACTTCTTTTATTCCATTCTACTCTCATTCTATTCTATCCAACCAAACAAGCTGTAAGATGAAAGGGAATAATAATTAGTACCTGAGAACAACAATCAAAGAGAGGCAATCAAAGGTAAAGATGATATGAGGGTGCCTAGGCTGCGATTTCTTCAGAATCGAGTGTTTAGGCTGTTATTTCTTCAGAACAACAGCGCCGTCCAACGAAGCTGATGACAAGAATAGGGGAAATTCGAGGAGCAAGAGGAAGGGGAAGATGGAGTGGTGGTTGTATCAGCGGTAACGGTAGTGGCCAATAGAGATGGAAATAGAGTAGGGATTTTGTGTTCTAATATTTCTGAGAACCCGAACTTGGAATTTGGGAATAGAAACACAAAACAAGCTTCGGGATTTTCTATTTTCATTAGATATGTGATTTTTAAGGTCTAAATTTCCATAGATTTGAGTTGTTTTCGCAAGAAAACCTTGTTATGGAAGAAGGATTGCCTAAAACAGCTTCTAACCAAAGTCTAAAGCTCTTTGGAAAAACCGTTTTGGTGGATATTAAATAACAAACATCTTGTAATGCTTAAGATATCGAATCATCCATTATAAGAAGCGATGACAGTAGAAAGTTAGGTTCGGACAAGCTGCCTCGTGAGAGCGATCATATAAGAGTTCTTAACAAAAATATTATAATTTTAATAAAAATTTATGGAAAACTTATATATATATATATATATATATATATATATACACACACACACAAAAAAAAAAAAAAAACAGGTAAAATAGATTTCGGAAATCCGTTTATCGAAAAACGAATTTCCAAAATTCGTTTCTAATATAAAAAAAAACCATGAAACAGATTATGAAAATTCATTTAAACAGTTGCCAAATATTTTTTTTTTTGGATGAAATCCATAAAATGGAGATAAAATCTCCATTTTTACGTTTTAGTAAAAACGGAGATTTGGTCTCCACTTCTATGTGATGTATGCATGCATGCATATGGCTTTCAATGTGCATGTGTTTAAGCCCGCCACAATTTCACTCAATTTCAAGTAAACTTGTTGATTGATTGTCACTTGTGTTTTCTTTAAAATATAGAGGAAAAATTATCCCGTATGAAAGTCTAAATATTTAAAAATTAACCAAACAATTTCAGTGTATATATTTTTTGAACCGTCTAGTCTCAAATTTTAAAAACGCGAAAATTACATAACAAAATTTTCCTTGCGAGATCCCAAAAATTGAGATTTTATATATTTAATAGTTTCACAACTAAATTATTTTATTAAAATCAAAATAATTATTATTGTACATATTTTTTTTTTCACGTTCTAATTATATATTCATATTCGTCTAAATAATTTTTTTTAAAATGATATCGCATTCACTATTTTTTTTTATTAGTTTCATATTCGTACATTCACCATGGTACTTGCAAAATTTTCAATTTCACATTTGTGTTACATTTAACACGATCTTACACATTACCAAAACACAATTGAGTGTTACATATAATATTCAAATAACTTTTATCAGTAAATCATGTTACATTCAATACATTTATATAATTTATGCTATTACCAATATTAATTAATATTATTTCTATTGCATTGGATATTATATTCAATACTCACGGAGACACACAGATTGTAGTGATATTATATATAACATCAATATCATGATTAATGTTATATATAACATTCATATGCAACCTAATCCAGAACTTCCAAAAAAAAATTAATATCTCATTTTGAATAACATGATTTATAAATCATTGTGGTGTAAAAAAATCATTGAACAACAATGACAATTGGAGAAATTATAGGTTTCGTTTTTAGTTTCATGGATAGTTTATTACCATATTTTGTTCCGTGTTTTTAGAGGTAACAACGTGTATGGAAGATAACGATTTATTAATAGGGATAAATTAGTCCACGAAATATCAGTAGGAGTAATCGGTGTAAAAAAATCAATTGGGTTCATTTGATAGTATTCACACCAATTTCGGAGCTGGTGATAAGCGCTGGAAAATAAATTACAAAACAATTTATTTTTACTATAAATTACAAAATAAATTAAATGTAAACAAGTAAATTTGACCTTATTAAATCATGATTGATTTTTCAAAATATCTTGTTATCACGAGTTTGAATTGATTTGTGATGAATTAATTATGATGATATTTTTTAATTAAGAAGAAAAAAATTATTTTTTTACAACTACAAATGATATTATACTTTTAAATATGGGTTATGATTATTTTATTAATAATAATTGTAACTAAGAAGGCAATAATTAGAACCCATAGAAATACAAGCTTTAAAAGCCCTAGAAAATCCTAGCTCTAGTACACTTGCCCGACACAGATTCTTAAACTCAAAGATCCTACTCGATTTGTTTTTTGGATAAAACCAAGAACCTCGCCGACTTCAATCGCCACAATTCGAGTACGAGTTACAACCTATCCAGGAAGGATTGAGCTCGCAACCGACCAAGATGATCCAAGGGATCCCACACACTCGAGACTCCGTGCTTGGGACTCGTTACTATATCTCGCCCAATAAGGAAAGGACAATTATGATTCTGATGTAACGATTTATTATTTCCATATCCCCTAAATTCAGGGCATTAATGAGAATTGACCGAGATTAATTATCACGAATGTAAAACTAAAAATTTTGTAAGTACCGTGTTGAATGTAACATGAATTGTACAAATATGAAACTAATGAAGAAAAAAATAGTAAATGTGATATCATTTTAAAGATTTTATTTAGACGAATCTGAATAGATAATTAGAACATGGGAAAAAATGTGTACAACAATAGTTATTTTGATTTTATTAAAATGATTTTGTTGTGAACTGTTAAATATAGAAAATCTCAATTTCTCGAATCTCAGAACAAATTTGTCATGTAATTTTTGCGTTTTAAAAATTTGAGACTGGTCGATTCAAAAAATATATATACTTAAATTGTTTGGTTAATTTTTAAATATTTAGAATTTCATACGCGATGACTTTTCCTCTATATTTCAAAGAAAAAACAAGAGACAATCAATCAACAAATTTACTTGAAATTGAGTGAAATAGTGGCAGGCTTAAACACATGAACATTGAAAGCCATATGCATGCATGCACTGATCTCCATTTTTAGGATTTTATTAAAAAAAATAAAAATTGGCAATCGTATAAACGGATTTTCATAATCCGTTTCATGCATTTTTTTTAGAAACAGATTTTGGAAATCCGTTTTTCGATAAACGGATTTCCAAAATCCATTTTACCTGTGTTTTTGTATATAAGATTATATATGTAAATTTTAAGTAATTTTTTTCATTAAAATTATAATATTTTCATTAAGAACTCAATCATATAGCTGGTAATGGCAAGTGCAACTTGAGGGGGTTTATACTGTATAAATGATGCTTGGAAGAGAGGGAAGCTCTGTCATCCACCATTGTCGACGAAGAGAGGGAAGGGCAAAGAACCCGCCTTTGCTTGTAATTAGCAAACCCTCAAAATCATTGTTTTTTTAACAAGTGTTCAAATTTATCGATGTTTATAGGAAGGGATGACTCAAGAACAAATCCATGGAATGGTTGAAGATAGAAAGAGGAGAAGCTGGAGAGAGAGAGAGAAATAAAAAGACGGAAATAAGAGAAAAAGAAGAAGAAAAGAAAAACAAAAAAAAAATAAAGAAAAAAAGAAAATTACATTATTACCCTCTGAAATATAACATATACATTTCACATGCTAAATCCATCAAAGTTAACACTATTTTTTGACAGAAGGGCCACTTAAAAAAACGAGGACTACTTCGACAACAAAATAAATTGGAGGGCCAAATAGAAAAACGCGTGCAAATATGAGGGTCAAAAATGTAATTTACCCTTAAATTAAACTCACAAAATAGCTCACGAAAAGAACAAGTCTGGGGTTTATTGTGCCATATCATCCGATAAGCACTAAAATACCTAGTGTAATGATCGTGTCTCATCCAAGACTTTACCATCCCCTTCACATTGTGGTTACCTGGTACTAGCATTTTCGCTTGTAAGGTAAAAATTACCAAAAAAACATTTATACGTATAAAAAATCATTTACTTTTTGAGGTACTCTTTTGCTATGCATCTTCAACTAAGAGTGATGTTCATAAAGCTTACCCCGACATATGCATGGAAATACCAAGATGACTAATCGACACTGGGATGGTGTTTAACATTTTGCTCATATGTGAGCTTCGCAGTAACGTAATTAATAACCTACATCGACATCATCAATCAAATCAATATTAATGACATTCTTGAGGAAATTTTAAGGACAACGGCACATGATAAAAGAGTTACATCTCCACAGATCCATGCCCTCAGTGCAAGCGTTGTAAGATATGCCCGAGTAGCTTGAATGTTTTTAAAACCGCACAACGCTTCACTGTAGTATACAATGGAACCCCAATGTCAGTCACACAAAAGAAACATGTATGATATTTAACAACATGTTCAAATATGAATAAAGTAATGTACCGTTTATTCAGTTTGGGGTTGAAAATGAACTTTTGCACACTTTCTTCCTCAACACTGAGTGGGTTTACTAAATTTACTTTGCTGCTTATAGCAACCTACATAAATAACGCAATAAAAATTAATTTACTTATGTTGCATTGGGTGATGATAAATATAATGGAAAAAATAGGAGAGAAGATAATAAAAGTGCACTACTCACCAAAGACCTTGTCAAATTTCACTCAGCAGCCGCCTTTTTTGGGACGGACTCCCCATACTATTTTTCAGCCTAAATATCGGCTTCTTTTGCTTCCTTCGTATAGTGCCAGACTCCAAGGACTGTGTGGAATCTAGTTTTTGTATCAAGAGTACCGTATTTGGCATGTCTTCTTTCTTCAACAAGATTGTATCTTAATTTTGGGTGTTAATATCTGGCAGTTGCGTTGCAGTCGATTTTACCCCAATTTTTCCTTTACCAACGCATCCAAGGAGATCAACACCTTCGGCCTACCCGCATCTCAATCACCTATATGATTCTTCTCTGTAGTCAACATAGTAGCGAGTCGAGCACGTCATGAAACTTCTTTTCTATCTTAGCGGTGGACTCGATCGTCATTGAATGCAAATTATCCCTTGACAACGTCTCCAATGAGATCATAGGCTTTGGGCAACCAGCATTTCCATCGCCTATGACAAGGTCAACCTTCATGTCCTCTTTGCCTACCTGGACAAATGTAGAGAGTAGGAGGTCCCGTATTTCTGTTTGCATGGATAGTTCTTGGGCGACGGACGACGCCCAATGTAATGGCGACATATGGAGCACGCACGTCATCAAATCATTGAATCTAAGGACCGCCTATTTAAGCTTGGTTAAATCTTTTCGCATTATGGCTAACTTATCCCGAACCTCATTCATCTCCGAACCATAGCCCTCCAAAATATTTTGGTGTTCATCCATTGTCTTTTGAAGGCCATGAAAATGACCTTCCCCAACTTTGTTTTTCATCTTCTCCCTACTCTCATCATTTGTTTTCAGATTGTCCGCCATTTTCTCTATTATTTCTGGCTTGACAACCAACACGAGCAAAATCTAAAACAAACAAAAAATGTGAATACAAACAATAATAACCAAAACATAGAAAGAGAAAACAAATAAATGGAAAAAAATTACAGAATGCAAAATAGTACCTTATTTGTATTGAACGCTTATAATTCTTCTAGATGATCCATGTGTTTCTTGTTCTCGCCCTTACCCCAAGCGCTTATCTGGGGGTAATACCCTATTATCTAGGGGATGATGAACAACATCCTCAGCGGGCGTGAAACGATCAAAGTAAAAAATCTGTGTGAGAAGTAAAGAAGAAGTTAATTGGAAGCGAGATGAATAGACTATAAATAATATATCAAAACTAATACAATATAGCATACAATCAACAACAAAAGACATTTGGGTGCCTTTTTTTCACACTTTCTACCTGCGTCTTTAGACTTGGGTAAAGGAAACGGAGGGTGAAGGTCACCCAATTCCTATTGGCGATGGTGTCCAGCGGGTTCAAGGCGTGCAAGTAGGATAACGACACTCTTGTACTACTAGTTAGACACAACAATGACCTAATCAACTACAACAAAAACTTGACCCAGAATTCTGCCTCGGCCGTGTCCACTTTATAGATTTCATTCCTAAGGTCCTTGAGTCCTATAGATTGCCTTCCCAAACCTGGTAGACTCTTAAATTCCTTAATATCGTCGTCATCCCCATCTTTCTTGACGGGGAGTCCCTTATAACTTATTCTAAGGATGTGGTGCACATCCTTGGAAGTAATCTCCAACTTCCTACCATGAGTTGTTAGCGAGTAAGAAATGTGTTCAAATCTTCCCACCAACCAACTCATTAACGTCAAAGGCAGTTTCCTAAATTTTACCCCAAGAACCCCTCCAAACCCCATTTTACCAACAACTACTCTCTGCGGCTCGATCAGAGACTCAATTACATCCAATACGAAATCGACAATTAGCCTCATCCCAATGGGGGCCTTCAAAGACAAACAATTTAAATTTTAGAAACATCTTATATTTATTAATCATCTTAGGAAATTCATTAAAACTTGTAACTATTAACCCTAAATTTGTAACATTTCATTCTAAACTTGTAACGTTGAATAAAAAACTTGTCCAATTATTCAAACTATCTAGGACAAATGAAACTTGTAACGAATAGAAAACTTGTACCAAGTTGTAACATTCGTCAAAGAACTTGTAACTATTAACCCTAAACTTGTAAACTTAGATGGAAAACTTCTAACATTGGACAATGAAATTGTAAGATTCATGAAAGAACTTGTAACATGCTTCCAATGCAATTACAATTCTTAAACTTAGACAAATTAAACTTGTAACATTTATAAAAATAATAATAATAACTTAACTTATAAACAATTCTATAACACAACTAGTTAAACTAAGGATAAATAACTTACTTTATAACCTTTACCCTTTACCGTTGGTGAATCATATGAGATATTCGCTTCCTCCTTTTTGTCACCACAATTGTCGACATTGGACTTGTCGGCGGTGCTATAATATCAAGATGAGATCAACAATTAGTAAATGCATGTCTAAATAAAATAAATACAAACGCAATGATTATTTTTAAGAGAAATACTTACCCTTTACCCTTTACTGTTGCTGTATCACCTAAGACATTTGCTAACTCCTTCGATCTACGGATATCGACATTGGAATCATCGACGACGCCACAATATTAAGAGGAGCTAAACAACTAGTAAATGCATGTCTAAATAAAATAAATACAAATGCAACGATTAATTTTCAGAGAAATACTTACCCTTTACCCTTTACCATTGTCACATCACCTAAGATATTCGCTTCCTCCTTTCCATCACCACGGGTGTCGACATTGTACTCGTTGGTAGCGCTACAATATCGAGAGCTCAACAACTAGTAAACACATGTCTAAATAAAATATATACAAATGCAACGATTAATTTTCAGAGGTTTGCACTTCAAACCTCTTTTGTTTGTTTTCTTACTGTCCATCTCCTTTACTTTCATCAACAAGAACAATTTATTAGCAAATTAAATTACTTGACTTCACAAATATCATAACAAAATGAATGAAACATCAAACCTAAATAGGCAAAGATTTAAATGAATAGAAATTGTAAACTACAAAACTTAAATCAAAACTTGTAAAGATAGTTCTCCCAATCAAAAGTTAAGTTAATTTGTGTTATTAATTCAAACCAAACATAATTACCCATCAAAACCACATGCCATAAACTAACAAATTCTATCATATGATTCAAACATTAATTTTCAGATAGATGAAACGGCAGTGAGAGAGAACAACCACCACAAAACTCGTCGTCAAGAACAATGAGGTATTGCTCGTGCACCGTGCTAAAAAGTGATAGTGTTTCGCTATGCTTAAAAGTGATGGTTCACTACCCTAATCGCCACACTACCATTCACACACCAAACCAACCTCACCATCAGTGTACCAACTGATATTAAAAATCGACTTCAAATTCAAAAAATTAATAAAAAATCTTAAAATAATCAAACCTAATAATCAACTTAAACTTAATTGAGAATCTAAACTAAGATAATCACTTTTCAAATTCGACTAAAGCGAAGATTCAAAAAACAGAGAGAAAGAGTGATAGAGAGAGAGAGGAGAGATAGAAAGATGAACCACGATTGTTCTTAACAAAATGGTGGTTGCAGTTCACTGAAGGGAATGTTCTTGTCTATGAAACCACTAAAGCGAAAGGGGGAGAAAAAAAGAAACAACCATCGGTGTCCCAACTCTGTTTAGAAATCAATTTCGAAATCTAAAACCTAATAAAAAGATTAAACGAAATTCAATATAAAAATAGCGAAATGTGATCCATTTATTTCCAAATATAGGGTTTTGAAACCACAGATGAAGAGGGAGAGATAGGGAAAGAGAAAAACAAACCCGATTTTCTTCACGATGATTGTTGTCGCGGTGACCGAGAGAGAGAATGATGTTTTTCACCACCAAATCACTAAGCTAGTGGGAGGAAAATAGAGAACAACAACCCTAGATCAGTAGAAGCAACCACTGAAACGACCACCACGCCAAGAGAGAGAGAGAGAGAGAATAATGGAGAAGCAGAGGACAAAGTGAGAAAACCGAATGTTGAGAAGATGAAAGAAGAAGTGCATCCAAGTAGCGGGAAAGAGGCTAACCGGCTATATAAGTAAACTTTCGGTATTTATTTTTCTTTTTATTTTTAAGGTAGTTTTGGGTTTTTTAGATTGTTTTGCTTTTGGTAAATTGATGGTTGAGATTCAATCTCTACCAATATAAGGGTCCATATTTTGACTGTTTGCATACATGGCATTGTATTGTAGTGTGTCCCATATTATATTAGTGTAACAGCTCACAAATGCGTCGACCGACTCCCGGCGAGTAGCTGAGCGCGGCGAATTCTCCGACACTTACATCTATTTTTATTTATTTATATATTTATATATAGGTCGCGGTTCTCTTTCCAGATTTTTATTTTTTTATTTATTTATTTTTTCAATCGCCATCGCCACCAACCATCCCCACTCGCTCCCCGCCACCAAAACCAATATCGAAGTTAGAACAAGCCCCGGCTGCGAGAGCAGAGAAAAGGAAAAGCGACAATTGGCAATGGCGATGGCACTCCGTAGACTTGCCTATTTTTCTAAGCCCCTTCACCGCCACTCCAATGGCCATTCCCTCTATTACATGGTCTGTTATGCACATATGAACTTACATGTCACGGGTTCATACAAGAAAAGTTGCTGCATTCAGTATCTAATCCTTATTTGTTCTGTTGACTCTCAAAACAGTCTTCTTTGCCCAATCAAGCTTTTCGTGAAAAAGAGAACTCGCGTATGGCCGTAATTTCCGCTACCTACCTGAAATTTGATTTTTTTTTTCTTCATTTTTTTTGCTCTATGCCTTATTTGGCTTTACGAGATCTGTGATCCCTGCTGTTGAGTGTTAGTTATTTGATCTGTTCTACTTGTGTACTCTATGTATTACCGTGTTTGTGATTATTTTGAATCACAGTGGATAAAGCAATTGAATGCTCCACTTGAAGATGTTGATCTGCAAATTGCTGACATCATCGAGCTAGAGAAGGCCAGGCAATGGAAGGTATAACTTGACAAAATTTACCATTAGTGCCCAAGTTTTATCAGATTTAGAATACATGTCTTGCCTGTTAATATATTCTTGAATTTGAATTTGTTCTGTCAAACTTTAATTCGTAATGTTCACCTTATCATTGGGACAACGATCACTTGTGCAGGGGCTTGAACTCATACCTTCAGAAAATTTTACATCGCTGTCAGTAATGCAAGCGGTTGGATCTGTGATGACCAACAAGTACAGCGAAGGGTATCCTGGTGCTAGATATTATGGCGGAAATGAGTTAGTGAAACTCTCTTCAACTTATTTTCCTTCGCTTATAGTTGCTTTCTATATGGTGTAATATTGATCCATATTCATTCATTTGGCTTCTGAAAGTGGCATATATCTACATGTCATAAGCCAGTAAGTTGTCTGTTTATTTGCATGAAGGTACATTGACATGGCAGAAACTTTATGTCAGAAGCGTGCTCTTGAAGCTTTTCGTTTGGATCCTGCAAAATGGGGAGGTATATATAAATTGGATATGATTTATGCTTCCTGGATGTGTGATGTTTTAGTATTAAACTAGTGTATGCCCCATGCCTGAAATTAAAAGAAATAATGGCGAGAGAGAGGGAGAGAGAGAGAGAAAGAATTAAGTAATCCACCCTAATTGGTCTTCAGTTTTATTTTCCTTTGATCCAACGATTTAAAATATCTCCTTGATGGCTGAAAATGTTTAAAATGTAAAAAGTGTTGTGATCTATAAATTAGATTAACTGTTGGATCTAAATTTTGATTCAATAGTGCAAGAATTATTTATATATTAGATTAACTGTATGTGCGGCCTCTGTGGCAAGAATTATTTCGCGGTGAGATGCAAGAAAGGCGGAAGGTGAAGGAGAGGAAGTGGTTTTCTGTCGGGCCTCATAAGTTGAGTAGTCGAGCACGCATATCAAAGAATAGTAGGACGAAGTTAATACTCTCAATAGCAATGACTACATGTCGAACTCAGAACCAAGGCTGTTGAGGACAGCGTTAACCATATCTTTGTTAGAGACAGGCTCGCCTATCGTGGCGAGGACATCATAAATAGATTTGGCGTCTTGTAGATATTTAGATACAGATCTGGTGCCGCGCTTAAGATTGGTGAGTCGCTTCCCGTAGAGGGAGGAGTTGACAACAGATTTATAAGAGAAATGATCTTGGATAACCGTCCAAATGGTAGCGGAGGACTTGCACCCAACCACGAAAGATAATATGGGTTTAGAATCTTCAGATAGTGCGGTAGAGATGACACTGACGAGGGTTTTGTCAGCTAGAAGTCAAATAGAGCATGAGGTTCATCGCTAGGAGAAGTGTAAGAGCCATCAACAAACCTAAGAAGGTTTTGACCATAGAGAAAGGCTTCCATTTGGTGAGACCACAGAATAAAGTTATTATTTGTAAGTTTGACAGTGATAAGGTTGGTGATAATGGGAATAGAAAGGGTTTGGGGTTCAGTAGCAATGTTGGAGCCACTATTAGAATTAGTAGACGTGATTGATATGAGAAGACAGGTGATAGTCTATTATTCTAGTATAAGCAGTTTGTAAAGCAGTAATCTTATCAAGAAATTTATAAACATTTTCAAGACTATTGAGTTTAACACTTTCAAATATGGCAATAAATTCTGTTATAAATCTTTCTTCATTCATTTTTCCAGGTCTTTTTGGTAGAGTACTCGTTTGTCAAATTATTTCATAAAATATAGAACTCCGTAATAAGTATACCATCTCTTACCAAAATTTACCTTATACCTTCAAAGGGTCCACCACGTCTTATCTTCGAACCAACGACTATATTCTCTGGGGAGCGCTTCGGTCTTTCAGTGGCAACCAAAAACTCCTAAAAATGCCTAAACACAAGCGGCTATCAGGGTAGCAAGGCTCTAGACACAAAACTAAGCTTAGGTTGCTCCAGGTTCTCATAGAAAACTAGTATGAGACTTAAAAGGTGATATGAGCAAACTTGCTAAGAGGATCATAACATTTATTTGTGAAATTCAAATAATTTATTCCATAATAACAAACTTTCCTCAAAGAGGATTTACAGATACATTATTAGAGAATAGAGAGAGTAGAAAAGAAAGGCGATGCCCCCAGAAGCAAACTTGATCCGTTTTTATAATGGCGGATCTCTAGTTACATTTTAAAAGAGAAAATTAAAAATAGCATTTACATTTTCAAAAAGCAAACAGTAAGATTCCATAAGTGTCCTTTTCGGTCATTGTCTTATCGGTATTTTATTAGCAAGAATCTTGGACCATTTTTGTCACATTTTAGTGACGTGAGCAATGACGTTTTACAGTACTAAGATTGTTTCGCCATCATCGTCGCTCTCAGTTGCCATATCAGCCCACTTCATCTTGTTTCCTCCATTATTGCAGTATTGACAGCTTCCCGGAACATGTTTGAGCATACTACAAACAATTCTCTTTACTTCATCACTAGCTGCAAAATTAACTACTTTGATTTTTGGAAGCAGATTTTCGGCTCTTTGTTTTGCAGCACCATATAATTCTTTACATTCAGTTGTTAAAATTAGCAGTCCTTTTGTACTTATGGGATAGACATAACCCTTTTCTCTTTCAAGGAATTTTTTCAATTTTTTCTCCAGTACATAAAATCCAAGATTTCTCCTTACTGAAACAAATTCTTCAGTTTGTTTAACAGTTTCAAGAACAGGGTATTCTTTGTAAATTTGAGCGGGATTAAATTCAGGAATTAATTGAGGACGATTTTTTGAAATCATTATAATATGATAAGCTTCAAAACCCTTTTCTGGTGCAACAGTGAAGCACACCCTGCTCACATTGGATAAAAATACCGCGCTTAACTATCGTAAACATCGTTTACACGCGAAAACGTGGTGATATATATATTGCAACAATTGTTGAAGAAATTTCTAATAAACTTGCTAATAATTTCGGAGAAAATCCAACTGCCCTTTGGGACATTGATAAAATATACGCTCATATTGAACTACTTGACCCAACCAAAATAAACAATTTGTATTCCTCCTATATGTACATAACCAATTTTTTCTTTATTTTCCCAATTTTTTCTAATTGTCCTTCTATCATTGCATGATTAATTAATGGAATATTTATTTTTCCTCTTGATTCTTCTATATTAAGGGTAGCTTGAAACTGACAAATTCCATAGTGGTAAATATTCTTCCTATTAAATTTTTCTACAATTTTTTTCCCCCATCTCTCGATTAAACGCCGAGGCTGAGCACCGATCCCTTGCTCATGTTTGTGCCAAAACCACATGGGTACTTCATCTGCTTCAAGAGTTGCAATTTCTCATATCCACGCCTATCACCTTACTTTGTGATAATCTTAGTACTAAATCAACAACAAAAGCAATTAAGCATTTGTCTCACTTAAGTAGGGTTGGTTATATGAATCTGTTTATACCATAATGAACGATTAAGGGTCATCTTCTCAGTCAAGTTTAGTGTCATCAAATCAATTCTAATAGTCTCGTCCTAAGTCTTCTTAGGCCTACCTTTCTCTCTAGTAGCTCCCGCACTTGAACTAAATCGCATTTTCTCACTGGTGTTTCTATGGGTCATCTATACATATGTTCGAATTACCGTAAACGATTTTCTCCCATTTTCTCTTTGATAGACATTATTCCTAAATTCTCTCTAATAGTTTTATTCTTAATTTTATCCATTCTTATCTTCCCAGTCATCCACCGTAGCATTCTCATTTCTGTCGCACCAATTTTCTAGACATGCTTTGTTTTTACTGCCCAATATTCTGAATAGTACAGAAACATTGGTCTTATTGCAGTTTTGTAGAATTTTCCTTTGTGTTTAAGCGGTATCCTACGAATGCATATCACCCAAACTGCATTTCTCTATTTCACCCATCCTGCCTTGACTCTATGAGTAATATCCTCCTCGATTTTGCCATTACTCTGAATCATTGAACCTAAATATCTAAAATGATCAACCTTTGGAATTTCCCCATCTCCAAATCTTGTGTTCTAGGCTCGTACAAAGCACGTTGAAGTGGATTAACACTTATACGGGAACACATTATTACTAGCAAACACCGAGTTCAATTTGTCCTTTCTAATGATCAACTCGCAGACATATTCATCAAGGGACTTCACAAGACACACTTTCATTTTTTACGATCCAACTTCGTCTCTCTAAGCTGGTTGAGTTTGCGGGGAAGTATTAAAACTCCATGATTTTAGTCTCGCTTTATTGGAATTAATTTAAATTAATTCTAATTATTTACGCTAAATCAAGCTTATAATTTAGGAGCAGTTACAAGTTATTATTGTATGAATTGAAACATTTTTCATAGTTGAAATATATTGAGTTTTGATTCTCTTACGGCTGTAAGGAGTGGCGGTGGTTGAGTATTTGGTGGCTCTTCTGGCAGTTTGAACACATGATTATAAACTAGTAATCTATAATTTTTTTCTTGGAGGAAATGTTTTTCTGAAATGTTTTTCTGTCAAAATTGCTTGAAATCCAATTATTCTGTGGATGAAGTTATCTTAATTATGTTCCTCCTTTAAGTTGTAAAAGGGAAAAATAAATTGCAATTATATGTTTTTATTTTTTGATACAACCATCTAATGTCAACTTTAGAGCTAGAAGGAGAATAAGACGATTGTTGAATTACAAATTTGAAGTCATGAATAGTCTGGCTTTGATTATTTTTTGTTTTGTAGAATCACCGGCAAAGCTGTCTTCCTTATTCTTCTAGTGAATTTCTTGTATTCTTAATGATGTCCTGGTAAAAACACAACATATCTTATTCCGTGCAGTCAACGTGCAGTCACTATCTGGATCCCCTTCTAACTTCCAAGTTTACACTGCCCTCTTGAGACCTCATGAGCGAATCATGGCGCTTGATCTTCCTCACGGGGGACATCTTTCACATGGTTATCAGGTACTTCCTACACGTGCACCTTTATGAGCCACATATGGTGATACTGTCTTATTCATTATAAGTAGCATATAAAAGAAATCCACTTTCCTCTCAGTTATGGTTTTATTCTTTTTTACCATTTATGCATTCACATATTTATTGAAGGAAGCCACAAGTATCAGGAAGTCTGCTATATTTAGTTTTTCATTTTTTTAAATGAGGGTCTCTTTGATAACACTAAAAATTAAGTGCTGAAAACTTGTAAGTTGTGAATTTTAAGAGATGAAATTGATACGAACCTCACCAAGGATTAGTGAGACCCGAAACTAACTTGGGGTTTCTTCGCGAAGATCGAAACTAAATCAAATTTTGAACGAACTAAAAATACAGAAATTGAAAGATAGATTATCTTGACCCAACGTTTATGAACGAAACGCGAACCAATGGTATAATGATCTTGACCCAATGATTATAATGAATCAGGAATCAAAGATATAAGTTTGAACGCCACAAGAAACTCTTAATAAGTTCAGGAAAAGTTCTCTGAAGAATTAAAGAGAAAACTCTCACAATTTTATTAATAAAAAATAATCTATCCTTCCTCATGGGATACAACTTTCTTAAATAGGTAATGAATAGTGCAGTGAACAGTATCGGTGAACAGTGCTCGTGAATATTGCGGCTACAATACAAAAAAAAAAGAAACCCTAGAGAAACAAGAAAACCCTACTCCTAATCTAAAAAGGAAAAGGCTAATTTGACAATCATGCCTTACAAATTATCAAATAAATAACCTAAATTAAAATTAAAATACAAATAAATAAAATAAATATGCTGAGAATTTCGTGGTCCTCAAGCCTTGGTCTATTTGAGTTTATGTCTAAACCCATTCACTTGCTTTGATGAGATGGATTAGGTCTTGATCGTCATTTGGGCCTAATTTGGGCTTAATTGTTTTCGATTCAGCCGAAAGCTCTTGAATTAGCCCATTAAGCACTTCTTTGATCTTCTTGGATTTTGCCCTAGTAATGGGCCCAACCGGGACATGCAATGTGTCCTTTGATGTTGCTTGTTGGTTCTCATCAGAAATTATAAGTGCTGAATTTGTTAAGTGTTGAATATATTGAATATTTAAATACTTGTAGCTTCAAAAAATTTATCTTTGTATGATTTTTTCCCTAAAATAATTTTTACAACTTTCTTTTTCTAAAAATTCTCTCGTCAACTTTCTTTCTCAATATTTTCTCAATTTAGTACCTTTTCAATCTATAATTGTTTCTATAATTTTTTTTTGGCAAGATTTTATAATATTGATACTGAATGGTGGTGGTGGTAGATGGATGTTTGATGTTTTTAAGAGGCGCTAAAAAATAAGTTAGTCACACATCACTTAAAATTTTTAAGTGATACTTATATTTTAAGTGGTTGCTCATTAAACCCACTTAATTTGATAAATACTTAATGTATTCAGTTTTAAGTGATTAATTGTGTTGTCAAACGGGCCCCAAGTCTCAATCAGCAAAAGTTACATGTCTGTAAAGTAACCTCTTCAATCACTTTTAAGATGTGAAGTGCCTGTTTGGGTCACAGTTTTAGAACCCCAAAGTGTGATTTAAAAGACTTAGTTCTTTTCCTTTTAGATTTTCAAACTGCGGTTTGGAATTCAAAATTTGTAAATGTTCAGCTAAACCAGTACCTCTTACATTAATACATGCACAATACATCTTTTTTTGAATATGACTAGTGTCTGTAGATTTTTGCTGTTGAAAGGTTTCTGCGGTGTTTCAGAAAAGGATGTTGAATCATTAGTCAGACCATGTTTTTTGGATGTTTTCGAAAGCCTCTTGGGGTTTGACTTTGACTTACTTTCTCCATTGATGTTAAGCAGTGTGGCAATTTTTTTTTTTCAGCATGGCTGATTAAAAAAAAAAAATATTGGCAAGTTCAAGAGTAAAAAAGGCAACATTGCCAATGAGTTTCCTAGAATTTATGCACTACCATGCATTATATATGTGGCTGTATGCAGTGGTGGGTTCACTATCTGAATGTCTTCACTCATTCAGTAAGGATGAATACTTTTTCTCATCTCTTCTATCTACTTATGTATTGAATTAAATGGATAGCATATAATCCCACACATGTATTCCAGTCAATATATAATCACTTTTTACTTGCACTCGTCTCTATATTTATCATTAATAAATATAATTCTTTATAATGCCCCACAAATTGCTAACCTTTAGTCCTGAAATATTTATCTAATGTTCTTGGATATCCTGAATAAAGGCTGATAAGCAGGTACCCGCTTTTCTGTGCTTTTTGGTGTTGTCTACTTTGTAATTGACAATTCTTTCTAATATCTTTGTGTGGAGAGTCTTGAATTTTATTTTTAAACACTTCGTTTATTTTGGGGAATCATGGTATGAAATGGATTTGGTTGTGCATTGTAAATGTGGTATTCACTATGGTTGAGTTTGGATGACTGGATTTGAAATAAATGAATTTGAGCTTGTAAAGTGGAAACGGAATTATAGAAATGATTCATCAAATAAGATCTAAAGAAAAGTTAAAAACAAGTATTGTGAATATAATTTACTATATCATACTATCATCCAAGTTCGTAGAACTCTTAGGCGGATTAATTTCAAATTACTCCTTTTACATGGTTATTTTCAAATTCTGTTTAACTTATGCATTCATCTTGTCAAAATTCACTAGTGGTAAAGGTTTTAATTCCAATGTATGCATTTTAAAGTGTCAAATTTATTCTTTTCAAATCCTTCTGTCCAAACTCAACCAGTAATCATTTAGGTAGGGACACAATATATATCTGGTTACAATGGTACGCTAGTTTTAGTTCTCTCTCCGTCTCTCTGCAGACTGACATCAAGAAGATATCTTCAGTATCAATATTTTTCGAGACAATGCCATACAGATTGGATGAGAGCACTGGCTATATTGACTACAACCAGGTAACTTATTATTTCTCTGTGGAAGTTCTTGATGCACTTTGAAGGGATTGAATTTCTTGCTAGTTAAAACGAATTTCTTGTTTTGCAACTTTATTCTTCAAATAAAATATGAGGGATTGAATTTTTTGTTATTATTGATGTAGTGAATAAATGGCCTTCTGCTCAAAATAGATCTTGTAGAAATAGTTTGCAAAGTCTGAGAAAGAGATGTGCTGACTTTTCCATATCATTTTCCTTTCCCCATTGAATAGTTCTAGTTCTTGCCGTTTATCCGGTTCTGCTATACATATAATTATATAAATCAGTTCACAACACACCTTATACCCCCACCCCCACCACAAATTCCAACATTAAGAAGGAAAAGGAAGGGGAAGAACAAGACGTGAAGATGAGAAGGAAAACATTAAACTTACGCAAATACAATGGCTTCAACTTTTATTGGCCCATATATTAACTAGACTAAATTTTTGGACATGATGTGCAATGCTTCAAGATTAGTATCATACCAAGTACCTGATAACAATCACACCAGCTCAGCATAGGCCAAGCAAGCATGCCCAACAATCAATCAAGTACTTGATGTTTGTAACTTCATCTCTCAAGATCCACGACTTCATCTCATGCATTGAAGGAGGAACAAATCGCGGCGCATATTTAGCAATTCCATCACATGTTGGCTCGAAGTATGGGTCATTGATCTTATTGAACACTAGTCCATTTGAGAAATTTTTTTCCAATAAGTTGGCAAGCCTTTTTTCTTTGTTCTTTCTTCCATTTCGAGTTGGGAGTAGCTTGCTGAGCTTGGTTATTAACAAAAGGATCTATTGGTCTCTACTTGAGATGTGACACCACTACTTCCGCTTTCCAAATCCATTAGATCTTGATAATTCCCACTTCCACCCTTACGTATCTCTTGAAGCACTAAATTTCGTTGCATTTTAACTTTACGAGAATCCTCCAATGCCTTCTTACATTCTAATACGAACCAAGCCAATACTTGGTATGAACCAATGGTTACAAATTGACTAGGTAAAATGTACCCTTGAAAACCGGCTTACAAGGAGAGGGTGCCTAGAAGCTTATAACCCACCAATCAATCCTATACTTAGTCCATGTGGGATCTCAACATTCCCCCACACTTCCACAACCGATGTCCATGTCGGCCTCTTTGCCCCTCCGGCCTCTTTACCCCAGCGCACTGATCAGCCTGCCATGTAGGCGACGACGTGGTTCCGAGACCATGCTTTGAATTGAAATTGAATAATCAATTGTCTTTCTAATTGTACAATTAGGCTACATATAGGAGTAATTAAGGCTAAATAAGGAAATCAACTACGACAGATAATACCTTCCTAATCTACATATTTGACTTTCTCTATATACAAATAATAACAATATTGAATATTACAATACTCCTCCTCAAGCTGGTATGAAGATATCTTCCATTGTCAGCTTGCATGCTAGATAGTCGAATTTTTTCTTTGGTAATCCTTTTGTTAGAATGTCTGCGATCTGTTTAGTAGTCGGTACATATGACATACATATTTGTCCACTCGATCTTTTTCTTGATAAAATGTTTGTCTACTTCCACATGTTTTGTCCGATCGTGCAACACCGGATTGTGAGCAATTGCAATGGCTGATTTATTATCACAGTAGACCTTCATAGGTACTGAATTAGCTATCTTCAACTCTCCGAGTAATCTGTTAATCCATAACACTTCACAGATGCCGTGAGCCACTGGTCTGTACTCCGCTTCTGCGTTACTTCTAGTTACGACATTTTGTTTCTTGCTCCACCATGTGACGAGGTTCCCACCAACAAAGGTACAGTAACCGGAGGTCGATCTCCTGTCCGTGATGCTCCCAGCCCAGTCTGCATCGGTATAAACCTCTACAAGGTGGTACCACGTTTCTTGTACAAAATTCCCTTTCCAGGAGTTCCCTTTAAGTACCTTAGTATTCTATAGGCAGCATCGAAGTGTTCTTGTCCTGATGAGTGCATAAATTGGCTGGCCATGCTTACGACAAAGGCTATATCCGGACGGGTATGTGATAAGTAGATTAACCGCCCCACTAGTCTTTGATATTGTTTTCGGTTTATCACAGCTTCAGGTTTGGCCGGTTGTAGTTTCTCATTCGGTTCACTTGGAGTTTCGACAGTTTTGCACCCGAGTAACCCCGTTTCATTCAGTAGGTTGAGTACATACTTTCTTTGACTCACAAATATGCCTCCCTTTGATCTAGCGAATTCCATTCCAAAAAAATATTTCAATGGACCTAAGTCTTTGATTTCAAAATTATCAGCAAGTTTTCCTTTAAGTCTTCTCAACTCGTCACTATCACTTCCTGTTAAGATGATATCATCTACATAGACAATTAAAATGGCAATATTACCATCAATTGAGTATCTATAGAACATAGTATGATCTGCTTGGTTTTGTTGATAACCCTGACATTTTACAGTGGTTCCAAAGCGTTCAAACCACGTTCTTGGAGACTGTTTTAGGCCGTATAGTGACTTCTTTAGCTTGCACACCTTTCCTTGTCCTATATTTCTTTCAAAGCCCGGTGGTAAACTCATGAACACTTCCTCCTCCAAGTCTCCATTTAGAAAAGCATTTTTCACGTCTAATTGGTGTAGTGGTCAATCAAGATTCATAGCTAAGGATAATAAAACCCGAATCGAGTTTATCTTAGCAACTGGAGCAAATGTTTCTTGGTAGTCTATCCCATATGTCTGCGTGAACCCTTTAGCCACGAGCCTTGCTTTGTACCGTTCTATGCTTCCATCTGCCTTACACTTAACTGTGAATACCCACTTGCACCCGACTATCTTTGTACCCTTTGGCGAATCAACTATTTCCCACGTACCACTCCTTTTAAAAGCATTCATCTCTTTCAGAACTGCTAGCTTCCAACCTGTATCACCTAGTGCTTCCTCAATATTCCTTGGAATAAACAGATTAGTAACTTTAGAAGTAAAGGCTTTATAAGGTTCGGAAAGTTTTGTATAGGATACATATCTAGATATGGGGTGATTGGTGTAGATTCTAACTCATTTCCTGATGGCTATAGGGATATTAAGATCTGAAGGAATACTGGAATGAGAAGATTTATTGGGAGGTGGTAAAGATATAGGATTACCTGGATCATTGTTTGGGGAGTCGGATTGACTTTGTGCTAGAATAGTAGGCTGATCTGTATTCTTTTTTGTACCTCTCCGAGTATAAACCCGCAAATCAGTACATGATCGTGATATTTTTTCATCTGTTTGTAAAGGAATTATGCTCGGCACTAGTGTACTAGTAGGGATCCCTTTTTGTTTTTCAATATTGTCATCACTTGTTTTTGACTGATTTGGAAGAAATTTTTTTTAAGACTGTGGTAGAGAGAGGATCATCAGTGACTCAAAAATTCCCTTCCATTACATTCTCCCCCTGAAAGGGATTTTTGTCAAAGAAAGAAACATTTTCCAAAAACGTGACGTCCATACTAACATGAATTTTCTTGGTTTGTAGATTGTAACACTTATACCCTTTTTGATTTGGTGCATAACCGATGAAAACACATTTTTCTACTCTAGGATCAAGTTTAGACCGAAATTGGCTAGGAATATGAACATAGGAGGTGCAGCCAAAATACTTTAAGAGGCAGGTCAGCTAACTATGATATCCTAGAAGTTGAAAAGTGTGTTTTGAAGTTATCAAATGGTGTGGTGTAATTTAGAATACGTGTAGGTATGCGATTTATTAAATATATGGCTGTTAAAAGAGTATCACCCTACAAATATTTTGGAATATGCATAGAAAACATGAGTGCACGTGCGACTTCGAGTAAGTGTTTATTTTTTCGTTTAGCGATGCCATTTTGTTGGGGCGTGTCACGATATGTGGATTGATGTAGAATATCATTTGTTTTCAAAAAACTGCCCAAACATTCGTTGAAATATTCTGTTCCATTATCTGTGCGAAGAATGCTAGGTTTAATTTGAAATTGGTTTTCTAGCATAATACAAAAATCTTTAAATAAAACTGCTACATCAGATTTTGCACGTATCAAATATGTCCAGCATAAACGTGTGTGATCATCAATAAATGTCACAAACCATCTTTTTCCGGATAGTGTTGTGATTTTTGAAGGACCCCATACATCTCTGTGAATTAAATAAAATGATTTGGATGCACGATATGGTTTTGAAATATAAGAAGTACGTTGACTTTTTGCAAACAAACAACTTTCAAAATGAAAAGAAGAACAATCCACATTCTTAACTAAAGTTGGAAACAAATGTTTAAGATATTGAAAACTTGGATGTTCTAGTCTAAGGTGTCAAAGCATAATTTTATCACGAACAGATGTTAAACTCATACTACTGGTGCCGTGAGTTGTTTTATTCCTCAAGGAGTTATCATCGAAGTAATAAAGGCCATCCACCAATCTAGTACTGCCAATCATTTTCCCCGAACTCTGGTCCTGAAAGCAATATTGAGATTCAGAGAAAATGGCATGACAGTTCGAATCTCGCAATAGTTTTCTTACAGATAAGAGGTTACAAGTAAGTTTAGGAACGTAGAAGACCGTTTTTAGATTAATACTATGTGAGATTGTTATTTGGCATTTTCCTGCAATGGGTGAGAAACTACCTTCTGCAATTCTAATTTTTTCGTTACCAGAACACGGTGAATAGGTATTGAAAAGGTGGTAAAAACTTGTCATATGATCAGAAGCACCTGAATAAATAATCCAAGGTGCTGAGATTAAGGAACAAGAAAGAGCTCTAAAGTTACTACCTGTTTGAGCTAAGGAAGCATTAGGAGTACCAAATGATGGATTGACAGTCAGCAGTTTCAGAAGTTGATCAATCTACTCCTTGTTGAATGGAGTGGTGGCAGCTTCATGCGCGGAAGGATAAGATCGGTTAGATTTTTCTCCTGTTTTGTTGCTCTTCAAATTTGCTGTTCTCCCATGGATTTTCCAGCATGTTTCCCATGTATGACGGGGCTTGTTGCAGTAGTCGCACCATATACGAGGACGTTCCTCTGCTCGGCGTGGAAACCTGCTAGAGTGAGCATTAGCAGCAGCCAAAGCAGACTGGTTAATTGGAGCAACTGTAGGGCTGATAATTTGTGGCTTGTTGAGCATAACGTTCCGACGGGTCTCCTCCCTTCGGACCTCGGAGAAAACCTCATTAATTGAGGGAAGAGGCTGACGACCAATGATTCGTTCCCTAATTTCGTCAAGTTCCGGTTTCAGATCTGTCAGGAACTTAAAAACACGATCATCATCCACCAACTTCTTATAGTGGCTATAATCCTCGGTCGAATGCCATTCATGATCGTTGAACATATCCTGATCTTGCCATATTCTCTTCAATGAATTGAAATACTTGGTGATACTGTCTTCGCCTTGACGGATATCACGGAGTTTTAGAGTCAGCTCATACTTTTGAGATTAGTTTCCCAGATCAGAATACATCTGATTTACATTGTCCCAAAGTTCTTTCGCCGTAGGGTAGCACATATAGTTGGAGCTGATTTCCTCATCTATAGAGTTTACGAACCACATCATCACCATGGAGTTTTCAGCATCCCAAGTCGTATACGACAGATCTTTGATGGTGGGCTCCTTTGCATCACCGATTAGATATCCCATCCGTCCTCGTCCACGGATATACATTTGCACCGATTGAGACCAATGCAAGAAATTGGTTCCATTCAGACGAACAGAGGTGATTTGGATGGAGTGGGATTCGGAAGGGAGATACTTTGGTTCGGTAAGTTGGCTGGACCTTGGGATGGATTCCGAGGTAACGTCGGACATGGTGCAGGCAAGGGGAAATATTGTCCGAGATTGAGAATCGTCGGGTTGGCCTTCAACGAGTAAATCTCTTTAAACCAAGCTGCTTGATGCTGAGTTGACTCACTGAGAATCGTCTGAGTTGACTCGGTTTCGTCGATTTCAAGCAAATCCGGCAGCGGTGGCGGTGGCTAGGGCCGCGAGTGTTCGTCGGTGGCTGCAATTGAACCTCACGAACTGCAATTGAGCTGTAATCGCAAGATCTATTTCGTACAAATATCGCGAGGGCAAGTTCGTCAGCTGCTAGGGCTCTGGCGAGGCTGTCGGCGGCGAATAGAGGACTGACGAGGCTTCGTCGTCGGTTGTAGAAGGCCGGCGAGTGTTCGTCGGCGGCTATAGAGGACCGGCGAGGCTTCGTCAGTTGTAATGAGGGCTCATCGTCGGCTGTAGGGGAGCTTTCGTTCGTCGCCTGGCTGTAAGGAACGCTGGCAAACCTTCGTCGGCTGTTGTTGGATGCCGGCGAACGTCGTCGACGGCTACAATGGCCGGCGGTGAACGTCGAAAGCTTGTAAAGGGCCGGCGGCAGTTGCAAAGGCTAGGGTTTTTTGTTTTAGCTCTGATGCCAAATTGAAATTGAATAATCAATTGTGTATCTTTCTAATTGTACAATTAGACTACATATAGGAGTAATTAAGACTAAATAAGGAAATTAATTACGACAGATAATACCTTCCTAATCTACATATTTGACTTTTCCTATATACAAATAATAACAATATTGAATATTCCAACACGTTGATACCAATTGATATGAATCAAGCCCATACTTGGTACGAACCAATGGTAACAAATCCACTAGATAGAACTCACCCTTGAAAACCGGCTTGTAAGGGGAGGCTGCCTAGGAGTTTATAACACACCAACCAATTCCATACTTAGCCGATGTGGGATCCTAACACATTCCTCCATAACATTTTCAGTAACTGAAGGACATCCCTTTGTGTGTCCTAGCCGAATGTTGTTTAAGCCTATTAATCGTGCCACTGTTTTGCTGATTAGAAAATCGGCACCTAATATATTTCCCTCCTGTAACTTGTATTGTGTACTTCCTAGCAAAATTCTTCTTCTGTTCACCTTCTCTTTCTTTAGGTCCGACTTCAAATTCAGAATTATTATACATGAGAAAGCTGAAAGACAATGTAAATTCATCAATAAATTATGACATAAATAATTAAATATAATATTATAATTATTACTTATTTAGTTATAAGAAACTTATAATTTATATTTTATAAATGAAATGTAAAAGGGAAAAAAAAGATAAATAAAACAGAAAAAACTGAGAAAAGTTAAAAAAAAAAAACAGAGAAATTCAGAAAAAACAGAACCAAAAAAAAATAGGAAAATTAAAAAAACAGAGAAATTCAGGGAAAAAAGAAACAGAAGAAAAACAGAGAAAAAAAAGAGAGAAATTCAGCAGAAAAAAACAAAGAACAGAAAAAATAAAAAATAACAGAGAAATTCAGGAGAAAAAACAACAGAAAAAAACAGAGAAATTAAAAAAAAAAAACCCAAAAAAAAAAAAATAACCGACAAATAACAGAAAAAACAGAGAAATTCTGGGGAAAAAAACAAATAACAGAAAAAAATAAAAATAAAAATTAAAAAAACAGATAAACATAAAGAAAGAAAAAAAAAAAAAAAAAAAAAAAACCGGAGACTAAGAAAAAAGCAGAAAGATGGAGAAGAATTTCAGAATACCTGCAGGCTGTGGCTGTGCTGGTTCTACTCTGGTATTTCAGAATACTGTGGGTGCTCTGCTTCTCCTCTGCTAGTTCTTGTTCTGCTCTGGAAGTGTAGAAGGAAGATTTTCGTGCGATGGAGAAGAATTTCAAGAGTGGCAGAAGATTTTTTCAGAACATAATTTGGTTTGTTGTGTAGATTCTGATGGCTGTTTGGCTCTTTATTTATATAACAGAAACATAATCATTTTAGGGTTTTTAAATTATTCGGAGCCCAGCCCAGTCAACATTAAAAAAAAAAAAAAAAAAAGCAGCTAAAAACCCAGGGTGTACCAGCGACGCCCTGGGCATTTTCCCACATTGTGTTGGCGCCCCCCCCCCCCCCCCCCCCCCCCAAATCGCCTGCGATTTGGGTGTGCCCCGACATTGCCCTTGACAACATTAAGTGGAACTTATAAATTCCTGGAGGATATGGAGTTGGTGGGGAAATTTATATCTTATACTTTGTTTGTTGGTGTCTTTTATAGTAAAGAGTTGTGTCATTGCAGCTTGAGAAAAGTGCAGCACTCTTCAGGCCGAAGTTAATTGTTGCTGGTGCAAGTGCTTATGCACGCCTATATGACTATGCACGTATCCGCAAGGTGAAGTTGACTGATGTTTACTGCATGGGAAACATCAATTCACTCCCCCCCCCCCCTCCTCTTAATTCTAATCAAGTACTAGAGATATAGTGTTTAATTGGTTGAACAGGTCTGTGACAAGCAGAAAGCTGTATTGTTGGCTGACATGGCACACATTAGTGGGTTAGTGGCTGCTGGTGTTATCCCATCTCCTTTTGAATATGCGGATGTTGTTACAACCACGACACACAAGTCACTTCGGGGTCCACGTGGGGCGATGATCTTCTTTAGGAAGGGGATAAAGGAGATCAACAAACAAGGGCAAGAAGTGAGTGGTGATATAGAAAGAACTGAGTATATTAAAAAAAACTTACCATTTTTGCTGGATCTCTCTCTGTCTCTCTCTCACCAGAGCAAAGGTTTTTTGGTCACTTTGTTTGCAATTCTGAAATTGATACCGGTAGTGTTTCGTGTGTCAAAACTTTCCAATTTTGTGCTCCGTCCAACAGGTGCTGTATGACTATGAAGACAAAATCAATCAAGCCGTCTTTCCTGGACTTCAAGGCGGTCCACACAATCACACTATTACAGCCTTAGCAGTTGCACTGAAGCAGGTTGAAATTCTTCTTGTTCTTGTTCTTGTTCTTTTTTTTTTTTTTTTTCCTCTCTTATTATTTTAATGTATATATTTATTGGCAGTTTCATGCATTTCTATTTGAGCACTTGTTGGATGTGGTTTTAGCCCATTTCATTCTTTTTCTGATAATTCTTGTAATTTTAGGCCATGACACCGGAGTACAAGAAATATCAAGAGCAAGTTCTCACTAACTCTTCGAGGTTTGCTCAGGTACTAATAGAAGGCATTTTCCATCCTCCTTAAATGTTGCAGTTAAGTCTATATCAAAAACCTCTAATTGGAAATTTTGAAGTGTAATCTTATCATGTTTTCTGTTTGTTTATGCTGCCGAGTTCTTTGTTTTTGCAGACCTTACTAGAGATGGGCTATGAACTTGTATCAGGTGGAACTGAGAACCATCTGGTCTTGGTAAACTTGAGAAACAAGGTACACGAATGATTATTTTTCCCCGTATTTTGGCAGTTCCTCTTCTTCACTATTGTGTTTTTTGCTTATGGGTAATACTTACATTTCCATGCTATGAACGTTGTTCCTAAATGACGACCGGTATCTACAGTAGTAGTTTCTGAAAAAATCGTCTGCTCAAACATCGTCTTCTGATTCTTCTCAAGAAAATTTCTGTAGAGATGATGGGCAACTGCTAGTTTACTTCTTGGTTGCTGGGCTGGAAGATCTATCAACCTGATACATGCAGATTCCTGTATATCTTTTAATAATTGCCATCACATTGAATTAACTTTCAGAGTTCCATCAGAAATTAACATAGAATTTTTTCTTTTCGTATCATCATGTCTCTACTAAAGTTATAGCAACTAATTTAAGTTTTCATGGGACATTTCTATCATCAGGGTATTGATGGATCTAGGGTTGAGAAGGTAATGGAATTGGTGCACATTGCAGCCAACAAAAACACTGTCCCTGGTGACGTATCAGCAATGGTTCCTGGCGGCATTCGTATGGGTAAAGCCCTACTTCATTAATCATTTGCACTTTCTATTAGTAGTCTACTTGGTTAATCGTCAGTAACTCACAACTGTTCCCAATCTGGTTGTTAATGTTAATGTAATAATGGGCTAGGCCCATTTGCCCCATTAGGGCAAAACCCTAACTCCCACTTCTCTTATAAATATTTGTGTATAGTGTTGTATTTTTTGTATCTTTTTCGCATAATATCAATTCATGATTCATTCTCCCACTTCTCAATTATCTTAACATAGTATCAAGAGTAAGTCTTTCTTGGACCTATTCTTAATAAATGTTTCTCCACCCTAACACTTTCGGTGCTGCCTCCGCTCTTATTCTCCCGAGACTTTCGTCGCTATTGTAGGCTTCATCCCTTCTCCGGTATCAACAACCGCCATATCATCGTCTTCGCCTCGCAGAGACGAACAAAACGCCACCAAAATCAACACCACTGGAGTCCAGACGAGTCCTCACGCGCCTTCAACAGCCCGCAGTACCACCACCCTTCGCCATCTCGGATTTTGGGATCTACCGCCTCAACCAGGGCTCCAAATCCATCTCACAATATACCATAGGAACCATCTCGACAAGACGAATCCAACGACGGACAAATCAGCCCTGTAACATACCTCACGTGCCCCAACGCACGGTACAAATCCGACGGCATTTCTTCACGTGAGATCCATGCGCCACCATCACCTTTAAGCTATTTTGGGTGCCACGTCAGCCCTAAACTCCGCCCAGTCAGCGCCTATTCAGCATCCATGTCAGCAACACGTCATCTCAACGTCATCAGCCACGTCAGCATTTTTCGTGGTTATTTGGTGACATGGCGGCCACGTCAGCTTTGACCGTACCATGTCATCGTTGACTTCCGTCCTGCCACATCATCGTTGACCACCAGTCAGCGTCCAGTTAGTTGCCACGTCATCGGTTTTTGATTTAATCTTCTTCTGACCGGTTCAAGTGTTTTTAGACCGGTTTTCTGAAAAGTTGGACCGATTCCTAGGGTTTTTCGACATTCTGATTCTGTTTCCAGCCTCCGTTTTGTGGTTTGAAGCTCACAAAATATACTTTCTGTTATATCCGTATGGTTCGTACACTGGTTCACCTGTTTTTCTCTCGGTCCTTGAAGATTCAATATTAGTTCCTAGACAATTTTATCATTCCGGATCTATCTGTGATATCCGTCAAATCAAATTTGGATCATACTATATAGTTCTTTTTATATTGTTGATTCGGTTCAATACGGAGATTTAATCGGTTCAAGGAGCTCAATCAGTTCTTCCCGAGTATAGATCGGTTTCTAGACAATTTCAGATTTCTGAATTCATCCGTGACAGCAGTTTTCCTAGGTTCAGCAACGATGTCTGTGGTTTTTTTCGCTCATTATCAATGCCAAAGAGGGTTCAGATCCTTCCTCTACTACTGTTACCCTGTTTATTGTAGATTTGGCTTCACTCCTACTTCATATCTTCTCTAACAATGGTACTGTCAAAGTAAAAGTAGAGTAAGAAAAGAATGAGACGACTTAACTGTTGTGTTAGCCTCTCCCACTATTTATAATAAGAATTAAGAAACCATACAGTAAACCTTAAACCATACGGGAAACCCTAAATAATATGGAAAAGATAGAAATACCCTTTAACACTCCCCCTCAAGCTGGAGCATATATATTGTATGTTCCTAGCTTGTTACAAATGTACTTTATCCTTGAGCCCCTCAACGGTTTAGTAAATATATTAGCTAACTGATCAACTGAATTTACATGTTTAGTCTCAATTTGCTTGTGCAACAATTTTTCTCGAATAAAGTGACAATCAATTTCAATGTGTTTCGTTCTCTCATGGAAGACTGAGTTGGATTCAATGTGAAGTACTGCTTGATTATCACATATCAGGTCCATCAGTGAAGTGTGTTCAAATCTAAGTTCTTCCAAAAAGTGTTTCAACCAAGTTAACTCACAAGTGGTATGGGCCATTGCCCTGTATTCTGATTCTGCACTTGATCTCGCCACTACCGTCTGCTTTTTACTCTTCCAAGAGACAAGGTTACCACCAACAAACACGTAATACACCGTAGTAGATTTCCTATCTAAAGGTGATCTAGTCCAGTCTACATCTGTGTAGTCCTTTATTTGAGTATGACCAAAATTTTGATATAGCAAACCGCAATTAGGAGTACCTTTCAGATATCGGAGGATACGGATCACTGTATCACTGTATTCCAGTGACAAGTAATTGGATGATCCAAGAACCGACTGATAACACTAACAGTAAATGAGATATTTGGCCTGGTAACTGTCAGATAGTTCAATTTACCAACTAATCGTCTATATTGAGCTGAATCTGTCAATGGTACACCCCGATTTGGCAACAATTTGGTGTTTGGATCCATAGGCAAGTTAATCGGTTTTGCTCCTAGTATTCCTGTTTCGCTCAATAGGTCAAGGACATATTTTCTCTGAGACAGGTAAATGCCTTGGCTTGATCGAGTAACTTCAATACCCAAAAAATACTTTAGGTGCCCCAAATCTTTGGTTTGGAACTTACTGTGCAAACACTTTTTGAGTTCTTGAATACCACCGTGGTCATCTCCGGTAATCACAATGTCATCCACATACACGATCAACAATATTCTCCCGACTTTACTATGCTTGTAGAAGATCAAATGATCGACTCCGCAATGCCGAAGATCAAATTTAGTGACCACTTCACTAAATCTTCCAATCCATGCTCTAGGAGACTGCTTGAGACCATAAATTGATTTCTTGAAACGACATACCAAGTCGGACTCCCCCTGAGCAACAAACCTAGGAGGTTGCTCCATATATACTTCCTCAGTTAAATCGCCATTTAAGAAGATATTCTTGATATCGAGCTGATGTAATGGTGGCCAGCGAAAAGTGGCAGCCAGAGAGATGAACAAACGAACCGAAGCGAGCTTGGTAACGGGAGAAAAAGTCTCATAGTAATCAAGACCGTAGATTTGAGTATAGCTTTTAGCAACTAAGCGAGCCTTGAGTCGATTAATAGTGCCATCCGGATGAACTTTGATAGTGTACACATATTTACATCCAACTATAGTTTTATCAGACGGAAGTGAGACGAGATCCCAAGTGCCATTCTGATGTTAGGCAATCATTTCTTTTTCCATTGCTTTTGCCCAATCAGGGTGAGTGAGGGCCTCTGAAACGGACTTAGGAATAGAAATAGAGGACAAAGAAGCAACAAAAGAGAAATATGAAGGAGATAGGTGTGTGTATGAGACAAAGTTAGAAAGAAGATGGTTAATACAGGTGTGCTTACCCTTTCGGCTGGCAATAGGCATGTCCAGGTCAGACATGGGTGGATCTGCGGGAGAAGAATCTGAGGGCACAGAATCGATGGGCACAACAGTAGAGGCTACCTTCTGACGACGAGATTATACCTGTAAAGGGACTGAAGAACGACGAGGTGGGATAAGATCTGGAGTAGAGGAAGATAGTGTAGGGTTGGGGACACTGGGTAAAGAAAGTGTAACATCCAGATCATCGCGAGAGGATGGGGTAGAAAAGTAAGGGGTAGACTCAAAGAATGTAACATCTTCACACACAAATGAGCGACATACTGATGGACTATGGCATCGATAACCTTTTTGTGTGCGAGAATAGCCGAGAAAGACACATTTTAAAGAACGGGGATCTAACTTGTCCCTGTCAGGAGTTAACTGATGAACAAAATAAACACACCCAAATATTTGAGGAGGTAAACTAAATAAGGGCGGATGAGGAAAAAGAATAGAATGAGGAACCTTGCCATTTAGGGTAGAGGACGACATCCGATTGATTAGGAAGCAAGCTGTAAGAACCGCATCGCCCTAGAAGTGTTTGAGAACGTTCATCTAAAAAAGAAGAGTACGGACCACTTCTAGGAGATGTCGATTCTTACGCTCAGCAACTCCATTTTGCTGTGGTGTGTGAGGACAAGAAGACTGATGTAAGATACTAGAGTGCGACATAAAGGAAGTAAATGGCTGAGAAAAGTATTCTCAAGCATTATCACTACGAAGAATACGCACTAGTACATTAAATTGAGTTT
The DNA here is from genome assembly GCA_016647705.1 of Eucommia ulmoides. Lineage (NCBI taxonomy): Eukaryota > Viridiplantae > Streptophyta > Magnoliopsida > Garryales > Eucommiaceae > Eucommia > Eucommia ulmoides. Next base: position 35,694,047 of record CM028334.1, on the reverse strand, counting down.
TAATTTCAACACAAAAATGCACGAAAAATAGAGAATAATTCTGAACGATATTTCATTAAATAAAGCCAGGTAACTCTGGAAAAATCATCCACAAATGTGACAAAATAATGAAAACCTAATATAGAAGTAACACAAGAAGGATCCCAAACATCTGAATGAACTAAACTAAAAAGACTCGATGCTCGAACATGAGCTGGGGAAGCAAATGAAATACGATGATGCTTACCCAATTGACAAGACTCACACTCTAATGAAGACAAATGATGTAAATTAGGAACAAGTAACTTGAGGTTGCCAAGATAGGGATGACCAAGGCGACAATGGATCTGGTGAGCGGATGCAATAGCAGGGCAGGCAGTAGGTGGATTAGCAGGACTCTCGTCATAACCATCAAGGTAATAAAGGCTATTTTCCTCACGCCCGGTGCCAATCGTCTTCTGCGTCCTCGAATCCTGGAGAATGTCAAAATCAGGGAAAAATGAGACAGAACAATTAAGATGTTTGGTAAGTTTACTGACTGACATCAAATTAAAAGAAAATGAAGGAAAATACAAGACAAAGGAGGAAGATAAGGAGGGTGAGGGTTCCACTGTACTAATGCCACGGATAGGGACATTGGAACCATCATCAACTGTAACAGGAGACAACGAAAAAGATGACTGAATATGTGTAAATAAGGAAGATGTACCTGACATGTGATCAGTGGCAACAGAATCGATGACCCAGGGTGTGGGAGGAGAAGGGCGAATGGAAAGACAAGCAGAAGAAGTACATCGTTGAGCTAAAGAAGCAATGGGAAAAGTTGCCTGCTGGGATGCCTTATATTGAAGGAATTGAGCATATTCCTCATCAGAGATGTCCTTGGCCACCTGAGATTCTGGAATAGTAGGAGTATCTGGATTAGATGTCACTACATTGACGATTTTGAGTGGGCGGCCAACTAAATCCCAACATGTTTCTCTAGTATGATTCTTCTTGCCACAACAGGAGCACTGACGAGGTGAGCCATGACCACGACCACTACGTCCACTCCGAGGGCCACTACCACGGCCACCACGAGAGAAACCAGCACGACCACCACTGAGTTGATCACCTCGATTTCGTGTAGGAATCTACGTAACAAGCGCCGAATGCTCAGATGGCGCAGACGAACTCGAGCTAGAAATATTGTCCTTGGTAGTACTACGCGAGAATACATTTAAGTGATAGTAGGGAGAGTAGCATTGGAAAGAATCTGAGATCGGACCAGTTCAAATTATGGGCGCAATCCAGCTAAGAACTTCATGACAACTATCTGTTCACGTTGCTTTTGCATTTCTTTCAGATCGACAATCATCGGTAGAATAGTATTTAACTCCTCATAAAGGCTGTTAAATATGACAAAATAATCTGTAATAGATTGCGTGTCTTGCTGAAGTTGGAAGTACTTGAGCGATAAATAATAAATCTTGGTGAGATTACTGGAATACAACATATGAAGATATTCTCATATGGCTTTACATGTATCTAGATAAGTACACAGATTAGCTACTTGAGGCTCCATCGAATTCTACAACGACGCTACAATCTGCGTATCAACTTGAATCCATTCCTCATATTGCTTATCATTTTTTGCCGGGGCAGATTTCGTGAGATGATAGTGTTTCTCTTGTCCGGTAAGGGCTATTTTCACAGTTTTAGACCAATTTAAATAATTAGTCCTATTTAACTTGTGGGTTGTTAACGGTTGGAGGGTAGCCGTCGACATTAGTGCCCGCCAATACAACTACTAACAAATAACAATAACTTGGGCAAGGTAAACAAACCAACACCTATTCAGAACTGAAATGTAGAACACTAAAAGCAGAAACTCACAAACATGTGGTAGCGAGATGGTCGGATGTGCACTGCCATGGATTTGGACGGAGAACTGTCGGCGGATGTTGGTGGTAGGCGGCGAGGTTGGTGGAAGCTCGGATCTTTAACGTCGACGATAGTGAAGGCATCGACGAGGCATTGCGACAGCGGTGACAGGGTTTTGCGACGATGAACAATGGCTAGGGTTTCGATTGACGGCTACTTTGTTGTGATCGACGGCTACACGAAGGCGTCGACGAGGCTTTGCGATCGACGGAGACTTTGCAACAGCGGCTAGGTTTCCTGAAAACCCCTTTTTGTTTTTTGTTTTTTCTTATGGATGATAAGGGAAGAAAATATTGAAAGAGGGATAGAGAGGGAAGAAAAAAAAATGGTTAAACAGATCTACGGGATTAATGTCCCATAACCTGCTCTGGATACCATGTCAAAGTAAAAGTAAAGTAGGAAAAGAATGAGATGGCTTAACTGTTATGTTAGCCTCTCCTACTATTTATAATAAGAATTAGGAAACCATACGGTAACCCTAAACCATAAGTGAAACCCTAAATAATACGAAAAAGATAGAAATACCCTTTAACAGGTACAAACCTTTCCCCTGCTCTCTTACTTACTGGAGGTAACTCTTCTTGGTTCTTTGATTCTGCTTGTTGCAATCATATGACATCTGATCCCAACATTTTTTCAACCAAACTTTCAGCTATGAATATTCCTAGTATTCATACCGCTGATGGTTCTCAAATACGTGTTACTCATATCGATCAGGTTGTCACTTTTCATCTTTTTGTTCCTGACACGTATTTGATTCCGAAACTCACCTTAAATTTCTTGTTTATTGGACAACTTTGTGATTTGGGATTTGAAGTCATATTTTCTAATAGTGGTTGTCGTGTGTAGGATTCTCGGATAGGAGAAACTCTTGGGACTAGTCGTAAGGTTGGACGCCAATTTGAACTTATCAGTTTGCACCTTCCATCTCCAACTCCATCACCACCACAACCACATGTCTTTTCATCAACCTGTGCAACCTCACCACCACCGCCAGCATCCTTTTTCTCATCATCATCTTTTTCTCCACAACCATTAGCATTTCTTTCACTATCCCAAATTTGACATGCTCGTTTGGGCCACACTTTATCTAGTCGACTCAAATTGCTTATCTCTAGTGGTCAGTTAGGTTCAGTTCAGCATGAATCCTTCAAATGTATCCATTGCCAACTTTCAAAATAACCAACCCTACCTTTCAAAGAGAGTCAGTCTATTTCCCTTGCACCATTTGATCTAATTCATTCTGATATTTATGGGCCTTCTCCTCATGCCTCGATAGGTGATTATCGTTACTTTGTTATCTTTGTGGACGACTACTCTCGATATACATAGTTGTTTCTTATGAAATATCGATCCGAATTATTCCAAATATATTCTGAGTTTTCCTCTATGGTTCAAACACAATTTTCTAGAAATATCAAAGTTCTCCGCTCAGATAATGCAATAGAATACAAGGATCGTGCTTTTCTTAACATGTTTCGCAAAAATGGCACACTCTCTCATTACTCATGTCCTAGTACATCCCAACAAAATGGACGAGCCGAATGGAAACATAAGCATATTCTTGACACAGTTCGTGCTCTCCTTATTTTTTCATCATGTTCTGAGCGTTTTTGGGGTGATGCTGCTTTCACAGTCGTCTATACAATAAACCGTGTCTCTTTTGCTACAATCCAAAACCAGTCTCCATTTGAGCGACTTTTCGGTAAACCTCCCGATTACTCTGAACTCAGAGTCTTTGGTTGCGTTTGTTTTATTCTTCTCAAACCACATGAACATAACAAACTGGAACCAAGGGATCGTCTGTGTTGTTTTATCGGATATGACATCGAATATAAAGAGTATCGATGCTGAGATTCCATTTCTAAAACCTTTCGTATCTCGCGACATGTCATTTTTTGGGAACATTAAATGTTTTTTTCCTTACAGTCATTTGACAGGTCAACCCTCATTAACTCCAGATTCTTTACTGATCTATCAATTGGGTTATTTCCAGAGGATACAGTTCTAGGTACTGTTGAGTCCACTCCAGTACCACTAGTTGGGCCTAACCCTGCCCCTTATGCTGAGTCCACCCCATAACCACTAGCTGAACCCATTCTAGAACCACCAACTGATCTCACCCTTGTAACTCCAGCGACCATGCCTGAGACTTCTCCTGTGGCTGACGATCTTGTACTGCCTTCCTTTGAGACCCACTCCCCATATCACCCCTGCCGCTCTACCAGGTTAACTCATCCTCCACATTACTTTTCTGATTTTCATTATTTTTCTACTATACTTCACCTGCATGAGCCTCAATCCTATAAGGAGGCTAGTATTAATCCTCTTTGGCAGAAAGCAATGGATGAAGAACTTCAGGTCCTCGCCAAAACTCATATTTGGGATATTGTTGATCTGCCCCCTGGAAAAACTCCTATTGGGTGCAAATGGGTGTTTAAGATCAAGACGCTTTCTGATGGCTCTGTTGAACGATATAAAGCCTGACCTGTTGCTAAGGGATTTGCTTTGGAATATGGCATTGACTATGAAAAAACGTTTACTCCAGTGGCGAGGCTAATATTTGTCTGTACACTTCTTGCCGTCGCCGCCATTCGAAATGGACTCTCTTTCAAATGGATGTAAAAAATACATTTCTTAACGGTGATCTTCTTGAGGAAGTTTATATGCATACCCCTTCTGGCCTGGCTGCCCCTCGAAATAAAGTTTGCCTTGCCGTGCTCTATATAGTTTGAAACAAGCTCCACGTGCTTGGTTTGCCAAATTCAGCACTACTATTCTTCAGTTTGGGTTTATACCTAATGCTCATGATTCGGATCTGTTTATTCGCCATACTGCCAACGGTATTATCCTTCTTTTACCGTATGTGAATGATATGATTATTACTGGAGATAATCTACGTGGTATTTCTGAACTCAAAAAGTTCCTCAGTGACCAATTCGAGATGAAAGATATTGGCGTGCTCACCTATTTTCTTGGCCTCGAAGTCTCATCTGGTTCTGATGGATATTTTCTCTCTCAGGCCAAGTATGCCTCAGATCTCCTTTCGAAGGCTGGGATCATTGACTCAACCACTGCCACTACTCCTCTCGAGCCGAACATCAGACTTACCTCACTCGATGGTTCACCTCTTCAGGATGCCACTATATATCGCCGATTAGTTGGAAGTCTTGTATATCTTACTGTCACTTGCCCTGACATTGCCTATGCCGTTCATCAGGTCAGCCAATTCTTGTCCACTTCTCGGACCACCCATTACTTGGCTGTTCTTCGTATTCTTCGGTATGTTAAGGTTACTTTATTTCATGGGCTTCATTTCTCAGCTCAATCTGCTCCCGTTTTACAAGCTTATTCTGATGCCGATTGGGCTAGAGACCCCACCGACAAACGTTCAACCACTGGTTACTGTTTCTTTTTGGACAATTCTCTCATTTCCTGGCGTAGTAAGAAACAAATTGTGGTTGCTTGTTCTAATACTGAAGCTGAATATTGTGCCATGGCTGATGTAATTCAAGAACTTCTCTGGCTTCGATGGCTACTTGCTGACATGGACATCCCTTCTCCTGCTGCTACTATCTTGTATTGTGACAATATGAGTGCTATTTAGATCGCTCATAATGATGTATTCCACGAGCGTACAAAACACATCGAGACTGATTGTCACTTCATCCGTCATCACATTCTCCAGAATACGGTTCGTCTACAATCTGTCAGTTCAGCCGATCAGACAGCAGACATTTTCACTAATACTCATGCACCCGGACGCTTTCACACTCTGGTTTCTAAACTTAAGTTCACATTCCATTTACCGCCTTGAGTTTGAGGGGAGATGTTAATGTAATAATGGACTTGGCTCATTTGGCCCATTAGGGCAAAATCTTAACCCCCACTTTCCCTATAAATACTTGTGTATAGTATTGTATTCTTTGTATCATTTTCGCATAATATCAATTCATAATTCATTCTCCCACTTCTCAATTATCTTAACACTGGTGTTTCAGGAACACCGGCTCTCACATCTAGGGGATTTGTGGAGGATGACTTTGTTAAGGTAGCCGAGTTCTTTGATGCTGCAGTTAAGTTGGCCCTGAAGATCAAGGCAGATACAAAAGGTAAGTGATTCTGTAGAAAATCTTGTTGTATGTACATGCACTGCTTCTGGTGCCACTAATGGAATATGTGCCGGTCTGTGTAGTCAAGCCAACTTGGGAAGCACCGACACCAATGTATACATGTTTGACACGCCTAAGATTCTTGTCCTGATGTTTTATAGTTAATTTATTTCTTGGATACTTATTGGACACCCGCGGGACAAGTGGAGGGATAGTTTTAGTAATATTTGGATTTTTTAAGGCTGGATGTTTCAAGGTATATAAATATCCATATTCTTGAAAACCCAGTGCCTCCACATTTTAATGAAATATGAAACTACTAAATTATCGGGTACGGCGTAATTTGGCTCTAATTGTGCTCTTTTATTTGTTATTTAATTTTATATAAAATTCTATTTTTTGTAAAATTAATCAATTTAATTTATATTATTGTATATAATATAAAATATATTATTATATTTGCCTGTATTCATATCAGACCATTTCGGATGTATTCATGTCTTGTCATATATACTTCCCTTATACGTGTTAGTGTCGGTGCTTGTTAGAGCATGGCTTGGAACCACTATTATAAAAATCCCTACCAGCCTTGCCAGTTCAACCAGTGAACCGACGACCTGGACCTTCAGCCAGTTTGGTTGAACAATTGGATTGGAAATTCAACTGAACTGGATCAGCCAGGTCTGAACCGCAGGTTTTGCCACCCAAGACCTTTGCCATAAGAAAATAGTTCCTGACTACCAAGCTACAACTTCTTTTATTGTTTTATTACACATTACAATATTAATAACAGTAAAAAAACTGGTAAGTCTAATATAGTTTAAGTATATATTTTTTATTTTACCGGTCACCATTAACCCGTGGCCCCTACCTTTTCTGGGTCAACGTCTAGGTTGGGTCTGATGACTATGTCCGGAACTTTGGGCGATGCTGGCATAATTCTTATTGGTTCAGGCAGGATGTTAGGGGACTGTGGCCGCAGTCAGCCCATTTCTACAAAACTGTAGATCAATTTATTTTTTTAGGTTTTTACGCAATAATTTTAAAGCAACCATGGTTGCATGCTTACTGCATAGAGGATGCTGGTTTTTGGTTATGATTATTCAGGAACAAAGTTGAAGGACTTTGTGGAAACTTTGAAGTCTGATGCCCACACTCAATCAGAGATTGCAAAGCTCCGCCATGAGGTTGAAGAGTACGCAAAGGAGTTCCCCACTGTCGGTTTTGAGAAAGAAACAATGAAATACAAGGACTGAATGAGATCATCTATCGGCTTTCATGTATGTTTTGCCCTTAAAATCTTGTTTTCTCACATATACTTCAGCTTTAGGGATTCATCTTCACTAATTTGGGTGTGCTTGAGATTGTGGAGGGACAAAAGAAGAGAGAATTTTGTTCCACATCGTGTCTTGTGGCATATAGCATGCATTAATGGTGTGTATTTTCACCAGGTTCATTATGTATATGTTTCACATATTTTCAGTGTTTTAGTTGGTTGAAGGCGGTCTCAGAAGAAGAATTTGAAGATATCACATCTTGTTGCGGCATTCTTTCAGTCAGGATTTTCTATTGCTTCTTGCCAATGTAAAATTTTTAAACCCCCACTCCCCCCTACAGAAAAAAAGAGCGAAAAAAAGTGAAAAGAAAATGACCACTTCGGTAGATGCTTCTTTTTTTTATCTTCTGAATCTGCGTTAGCTGCAAACCTTGCTTCTGCGAATATTCATGGCCATACACAGATGATGGTGCCTTTACCGATTGCTATAACACTTCATATAATTATTGTTGAAATGCAATATTTATGTATTTGGTATCTTTATTGTGAGGCATTATTAGCCCAATTATTTCAGTGATATATTTCTTAATTTAGCCAGTTCCTGTGGTTATACAATTAGGGATATAGAATCCATTCTAAATATACGAAATACAATGCAATATATTTTCTCCTCTTTTCCTATATCATTTTTGGTATCAAGAGAAGTTTTTTTTCCCACCCAAACCCACCACCAGCCATCACTGCCTTTAGATTGTGAAAACCCTAGCCACCACCAAGCTCTAATAGATCACGAACCAAACTCTCGAAACCCTAGCCGCCGCTGCACCACCACGAACTAGGCGAACCCTTACTAGATTGAAACCTAATCAGCTGCTGAACCCCTACCAAATAGAAACTTAATCAGCCGTCGAAACCGTAGTCTACGACCTGCAACCCTAGTCGTCGCCGTACCACCACGAACCAGTTGAACCCTAACCAGATTGAAACCTAACCAGCTGCCGAACCCCTACTAGATAGAAACCTAACTAGCCATTGAAACCCTAACCAACTGCCATGACCATTCGCCACGAACCCCAAACTTGCTTATGAACTCACCATCCAGTTGCCGCCACGAAAAAAAACCTTCACAAACTAGTCCTTTGTGCACCATCTCGCATGAACCAGTTATCAATCGCGCATTGTTGTACTCTGTTTGTCGCTGGTACCCGTAGCTATTAGCCTGACATCGTTGCAAGCACTCCTCTAGCTTCTATCTATTGCTGCAAGTTGCAGACTGTTCTTCGTCTGTAAATCTTTGCTGTTCGTCGCCGTTGTTCTCTATCCGTTGGTGTTCCGGATGTCTTAAATACACAATTGTCTCTTATATTTATTGTATGATTAGGTAATTGCATCTTTGGTTACCCTTCTCATATTGTACCTTATTTTTTCTAGAGCCTGGTCAGTCTTCCATAGCATTTGTCCGATTATTTCATTGCTACAATCTCATCTCATCTGTCTCCATGGCATCCGAAAAAGAAGGTGACATTCTATCACAAACCATTCATGTTTCACAACTATCCACTGCTCAGATTCTACCCGTGTGACTGAAGCCACTGTCCAACGTGTTATAACCATCTTACTCAAGGGAGCAAATTTTCATGTTTGGACTCACTCCCTCCATTTCTACCCTAGTGCAAGACGTAAGACTGGATGGCTCGACAAATTAAGCCAAGGTCAGATATCAACCATCCCAAGTTTACTTAGTAGGATGTTGATAACTGTACCATTTTCGGGTGGATCTTCAATTCTAAGGAGGAACGGATCTATAATATCTTCATGTTCCACGAGTTTGTCAAAGGTTTATGGTTTGCTCTTACGAAGATGTATGTCCCCTCTTCCAACGAATCATGGACCTTTGAGCTTTACCCTGAGATCTCCCATGTCTCCCAAGCATCCGTGGGACTATCAACTACTGATTACTTCAGGTACCTTCAAACTCAGGGGGAGGAACTTGTGCAATATGAACCTCTGAGTGAATTCCTTGAGAACGTTGTTGAGATCAAGTCCAAGCGATAGGATCGTCGTACCACATACAATTTCTTGATGGGTTTAAATCCGGAGTACGAGAATCTTCGTACTCAGATTTTAAACATATCACCGATGCCCGATCTATATAGTGCATTTTCTACTATCGACAACGATTCAAAACGTCGCCTCTTTCTCCCACCTGAAGTCACTCTTTCTATCCATGAACAAATGGCCTTTCCAGCCCCCTTCTGTTCTCATCCATAAAAAACGCAACCGTACTGTCAATACTGTTGAAAGCCTGGTTATCACATTGACCACTGTTATAATCTCCATCCTAAGTTAAAACCTTGAAACCTAGGCGAGAGAAAAGAAAAAGAGTACCACGTACTAGTGCTATTATTGATATCATCTTTGGTCCGGTAGATCCACCACCAACTCCCCTGGATCTTTCCCATATCCAGGCCCAAATTGCCTATCTTTAGGCTCAGTTAACTACTTTGGAAAAAGAGTATCACGTACTGATGCTATTGTTGATATCGTCTCTGGTCCGGCAGATCCACCACCAACTCCCCTCGATCTTTCCCATGTCCAGGCCCAAATTGCCTATCTTTAGACTCAGTTAACTACTTTGGCATTGTCTTCCTACCCCAAGGCTATTTTTACCCCGCGTACTCCTACTGCGCTTCATGGTAAGTCTGGTTGTCCTACTCGAATTTTGGACTCTAGGGCTAACAATCACATAACTGGTGAGTTTTTTACCTTTACCTTTCCTATTTCACCTATTAACCAATCTGTGTGCCTTGCAGATGGTACCTCCATCCCTATTCGTTGGTAGACAGATCTCAGCTTGTTTCCCTATATCACTCTTTATCCTGTTTATTATGTTTCTAAATTTTTCTATAATCTTTTATTGGTTAGTCGCATTGCTAAAAATCTTAACTGCGCCGTTATTTTTTTACCTGACCATTGCTTTTTGCAGGACCTGATATAGATGTTGCATTTTGTCCCGCTCATTTAAGTGTTTAAAGTATCAGGTTTAAAGTGAAAATTCGAATAAACTTTAAACTGAGGTTTAAAGAGAACAAATTTTCATCTTAGATCAATGTTTTAAAAACCAGACCGGATCGGCTAGTTCGACCGGTTAAACCGTCAACCAGTCTATGTTCCGATTTGGTTAACCATTGAAACCCGTTAAGGGGTCAAAACCGCTGAACCCGTTTGAATCGGCGGGTTCAACTGGTGAACCGTCAAATCAGGACGGTTTAAGGAGAACTGGCTGGTTATTTTAAAAAATAAATCCTACGTACTTAAATTAAAAAAACCCTTAAGTTCCATAACCCTAGTTCTCTGTTACCACTTCTCAGCATCTTCGGCATTTGTTGCCGCCGTGTCTTCCTTGAACTCTCTCTCCATCTTCGTCGCTCTCTCTTCGTTACTCTCTTTTGGCTTCCAGACTTCCAGTAGGATTTGGACATGGCTATGGACTGTTGCGATGCTGAGATATGGAGATATGGAGATGGGCGGCTAAATCGCAAAAAATGTTGGGTTCATTTCTTGAAAGCAAGAGGTAGGATGAATGATTCTATGGGCGGCGGTGGCTAGTATGCAAGCAAGATGTAGGATGAATGATTGCTTAGTAGGTATCATTGGAAGGGATCTCAAATTACCAAAAAGGACCTAAGTGGAGCTTTGTTAAATGACGCATGAGGACATATGTTAGGGGAAATTACAAATTTGTCATTACAATGTGCGAAGTTACCATAATGACAAGCATGTGAAATAAATCACGAAAATGCCATTAATAGCTCTAGTTGTAAAAGTCTGAAATTGAAGGCGAAACCACGAAGATGCCATCAAACTTTCTCTTTTATAATGTTAAGATAGGTATATATTATATTTATTTATTTTAATAATGTAATTATGACATCACGGTTCAACCACAGTTTGTCTACCGGTTGAACTAGAGACCCATGCTTCGGTAACTTTTATGATTCGATGTCCGGTTCGGGTTTTAAAACTTTGTCTTAGATTATATTTGACACCACAAAAGGGCAAAAAACCATAAGTAAAACATAAAATCGTCAGTTCAATCGAATTTTGGTATAAATAAAAGTTTCGGGTGAATTTCGAAATTCCTAAAGTTAATGGGGACTCAAATGACAATATTGAATGTGGATTTTTCATGAATATCACTCGTAATATGTTTTAATTAGTTATTACCCTTTAACTTAAAATTTTTTTAACAAATATATTTACTTTCAATTTTGACCCCTGAAACTTTTATTTTCACTGATTTTTGTCTAACTGACAGCAAAAATATTTGTTTAATTTCTTATTTGAAGTACTAATCTTTTAAATCAAGCAAAAATTCTTGATTAGGCCAAAGTAGTGCCCAAGATACCAAAAATTACAAAAGACACTCTCTTAAGCTTAGAAAAAATATAGGACACCAGTGTGCCCTTAGCAAGTGAACATTAAATTCAAGTATTTAATGATGCATTTAAGAGACAATATCTTAGAAAGATTCTTGGAAAAAATCCCATCATAAAACTTAGTTACCTAGAGTAACTAGTACTTATAAAGCTAACCAAACTAGTTCCCATAATGACAATCATTCAATACCCTTCAAATAATGTATTAAACGTGCATTTAAATGGGGGCATTTAATGACAAGATTTTGTTGATCATTATAAAATCTCCATCATTACCTACCCAAGCTAGGAAGATCTTGATCATGTGCCTAAGGTTCTAGCCATTAATTGTATTTAATGGCCTTAAATGACAATAAATGGCCATTGAAAACATGCTGGTAGTGCTTGCACATTGGTGAATGTGCAGGCATGCCATTGCCTATAAAAGGCAGTCTGTTTTCATTTGGAAGTATCCTTGGCCAGACCCCTTCTCTCTCTAGCTCAAAATTTTCTCTCGGGTCCTTGGATTCCTTAAGCTTTCTACCCCTTATATTTTTAAGTGGAACATATCTATAATGAAAGGTTATGATATATAGAGTCTTAGAATGTCATTTAGTGACATATCTTTGAAAAACTAGCCGTTAGAGGGATGATTATTAGTCTATTAATAGAGACCTGCGGGAATTGAAGTATACACATCAGGAACATTAGTTTGAGCTTTTTTAAGAATGAGACTTTTGCTGAGATTTCTATGAGTTATTCTTTATAAGTTCTTGATCTAAAACGCTTGTTGTTTGGCATCACTGACTTGAGTTCTAATTGTAATATTATCATTGTCTTCGGTGTTTCTTCGGTGAGATATATCCAACCTTTATTATTTGCTTTAATGTTATATTCATATTGATTGCTTAATTTAGGATTACTAGAAAATCGTTTTAAACTTAAATATTTTTTGGACGATTTTTGCCTAATATCTAATTACGTGCTAAATTTTTGCTATCCATTTTATTTATAATTAGATTTTAATTGCCTCACATTGTATCTATCACGTAGTAACTATTCGGGATATTAATCGAATATATTTGTATTGAGGTTGTAGAAGTTCCTTGTGAAAAGAAACTTTTTTTTTTTTGTATTTATGAGTTTGATTGCATTAAACACATTTAGGACAATGTCTAGTCATGGTAGCTAGGTTTCGATCTTTTTCCTATGAAAACAATTAGGGTTTAATATTTGTCCTGAAAAAAAGGTTAGGTTATTTTTTTCCCTTAAAAAGAATTAGGTTTTGTTTTATCCTACAATTGAATTGTGTTGAGTAAATTAGTAAAGGTTCATCATTCATTGTGAAAAGGATAAGTGAGAGAATGTTAGATTTATCTTTAGCTTGGTGAAAGGATATGATTCATCCTTGACTTGTGAAAATGATAAATTGTAAATGTTTATTCTGTGCTTGTAAAAGAATCATGAGTTATAAGAGTTTGGTTCCTACCTGGTAAAGGAATCAAGGGGTTAGTGGATTGCGAATCTCCGTGGAGCTCGGGGGACTGGACGTAGGCAAAATTAACTTGACCGAATCAGGATAAATTCTTATGTGCTGCATTGATTTATTATCTATAATGTGTTTGGGTGTGCATTTAGTATTAAACACATATCCACTGCGTATCAAGATAATAATTGATTTATGGAGCCTAATTATTTGTGTTTAAGTGTTAAATTTTCGTAACTACCCGATTCACCCCCTTATTGGGTAGCTCTTTGGGCTAATAATTGGTACCAGAGCTGGTTTAGATCAGTTGGCTTAAAATCCTAACTAAGAAAGATCACATAGCGCACCCCATAGACACTTTAGGTGAGGGGTAGTCTATGTACCATCCACCTTTATTTGCATGTCATAACTATTCATTTTGGAAAGACAAAATGATCGCTTTTATTTAAGCCACTAATTATGATGGACGTCTGGCTATTGAGGATGGTCCATTCATTCTTAAGGAGAATGGAGGATGGTCTATTCTTTCCTAAGGAGAATAAAGTGATTAATAAGAATGAACAATTAAACTTCTCTGATAGACATAAACTGTATATTAATTCTCAAGTTATTAATATTCTTTTTCTCTCTTTAGATGCTAATGAATATATCATGGTCTCAAGTTGTGGATCGACTAAAGAAATGTGAGATTGCAAATCACACACGAAGGGACAAATAAGGTGAAACAATTCAAGATTAATGCCTTCGTTCGACAATTCGAGCTATTCAGAATGAGTGAAGTAGAATCAATTACGAAAATGTACACAAGATTCAATAATATATGTAACAACCTTAATTAACTCAGAAAGCCTTATTCTATGGAGGACAAAGTGTAAACATGATATTTTGACCGTTTCGCAAAAAAATTTATACTTTATTTTAAAATTTATTGTATTTTTATTTAAAAAAAAAATAGAGAAAAAAGAAAATAAAAAATGAAAAAAGAAAAAAAAGAAAATAAGAAAAAAATAAAATAAAACTGAAAAAAATGGAAAATAAAAGGTTTCCTTGTCAAAATGGGATTAGGTTTCATTTTCCCTTTCCTTTTAGGTTTTATTTTCATTTCCTCGGCGAATTGGGACTAGGGTTTCCTAAGGTTTTTAAGATTTTTCACTCCTCATCCTTATTATAAATAAGACCCTCCTCCTCATAGTTTAGACAAAAATTTAGAGAGAAACTCTTTGGATACATTCAAAAATTGAAAGAAGTCACTCATTTTAGAAGAGTAATTCTCAAAGCCCTTTCGAAAATCCGTCTGCGAGAGAGGAAAACCCGAGTATCGAGATTCTTGGTCTAAAACAAGTATGTTTTCTAATTTCTAATTCTTCTTTCAATTTATTTTATTCTCTTCCCAATTTAAATTTCTGTAAACTTTATTTATTTATTGTTGTCCGATAACTCGATGAAAAACGTCGGGATGAGATTTCCTATTTTCAATCTGAACCTTTGAGCGTTTAGACGAGGACACCATATCACAATATTTTTTTTTTTTTACTTTCTGTATTTTTATTTTATTTTATTTATTTTGTTTACAAATTCATAAAGAAAAACTAAAACAAATAAAGTCGTCCGATAATCTGATAAAAATGTCGGGTGGGTTTCTCGTGCTTAAACTTAACCCCCGATCGTTTGGTGAATGATGTTTTCATTATTTATTTTTCAGTATTTTTTTATTTATTTGATTTATTCTTGTTATCAAAAAAAAAAAAAAAAAAAAAAATCCAAAAAATAAAATAAAATCTTTTATTTGTAAGAATTAACTCGTATGAACCTTAAGATGAATTCGACGATTCGATAGATCGTGAGAGATTTTTCCATGACCTTGTTTCCATTCCCCGACTCAAGTGGAATTTAGAAACGAATGGTTTTAGTAAATCTCTTCCCTTGGTAAATTTTTCGTAGGATTTCGTTTAAGTTTCGGAAAGATTAATTCCAACAAAATTGTTTTCGCGAATCTTCCCTCAATTCTCATATCCATAGAATTTGAAGAAATTTGAAAAGGGGACTTTTTTAAATTAATCGGGTAAGCTTAAAATAAATATTTTTCATTTGTTTAGCATATTCATTTTTGTATCATTTAAACGGCATATTTAGGACAGTTTCACCACTTATACTTTTATTATTATTTTTATTTTTTCCACACTACTTTTTTTATTTAGTTACGACATATTAAATAATCAAATCATTGCCACGCATAATTACGTTAATTCATGTAGAGTTTCCAAATTTGATTCCCGTTATTCATATTGTTTCGCATTGACATATTTAAATTAAATTTTTTAATTTTTTTAGTCACTTTTGCATAAAAAATAATTTCATTTAGATGTTAGTTTTGTATTTATATTTTCAAATCTTATTCATCTATTTTAGTTTGCCAATTTAAATTAAAGAAGTCTCTCGGAAACATACATAAAAACCCTCAGGGACCATCCTTATTGAATCCTTAATATTCGATAAGAGGTTATACCCGGGAAACATTCTAAAAAATCCAAAAACTTGTTTCACCTTATTTGTGAAAATACCAATTTTTTTTTTTATAAGAATGGAATGATACAAGCCGAGGGGTTATAAACCCTCCGACACCAGTACGATCGTGTTGTATTCATATTATCCCCTTCGGATTCTTTGATACAAAACGGGGGGTTTCATACTTAATGAATTGATGATATCTTAGGAAGTCTTAAAAACCAAATGAGTTCGGAGTTTCCAATACCGATTAAGCTACGAAAGAATTTTCATAAATCATTATCTATTTTGATCGGTCATTATCGGAATTAAAAACTTTGAACTCAAATGGGTTTTAAAACTACCTAAGACCTACGTGGACTAATAAATGGGTTTGTTATAGGAACATAACGAGACAGAAAAATTAGTCCCAGAAAAATAATTCTGGTTCCCCCTATCTGAAGTCCGGTCTTTACTCGCAGCCGGGCCTAGACTTGCTCTAGGATAACATCAGAAAGAAATCTCGAATCTCCCCGTACTACCCAGATGGCTCAAATGCAAAAAACCATCGACATGCTGAGGGAAAGGATTAACGAACTTAGCCGACCTCAAGAGGCGCATGTTCCCCCGTCCAGTGGAACTCCCGTGACTAAATCACCAAATGAAAACCCTCAAAGTATCGGGATGGAGAACTTAGTGTCGAATCCAAACCATGCCGGCCTGAACCTCGCTGTATTGGTCTACTACGGACCCTAGATGGGCCCTCATCCTTTCACCTATGGAGCGCCGGCATATCCCATCTAGGGGCATGTCTATCAGGCCTTACTAAAAGGTTTGGCCCCCACTGTACCACAGATCTTCATTCACCCGGAGAAGGTCGTTGCTCCACCAAACGATCCAAATGGTAACCAATCAGCCCTGGCCGTTGAAACCGCAAACAAAAACAAAGACAGACCCCCTCTGGCCTGGGTTTTAAAAATGGAGGAATTGGAGAAAACCATAGAAGAACTAAAAAGGGAGAAGCCATCCAGAAAAAAACAGCGTACAAAGAGTTGTCAGCACCACCCCGAGTGTATATCCAAAACATTTCGTAGTTTCGGAGTTCACAAAGTATGATGGTACTGGCCCCCCTGAGTAGCATGTTAGCATCTATAAGGGGGAATTGAGAATTTATGCTCGAAATGAAGACCTTTGCCTGAAGATGTTTCGACGATCATTGAAAGGACCGACTCTCAGTTGGTACAAGACCCTGGACTTAGCGCATATTAAGACGTTCAAGGATCTGGTAGAGGCCTTTTGTGAGCAGTATGTGTACAATAAAGATACCGCACCAGACCATAATACCCTTTACCAGATACTGAAGAAGAAAGATGAGAGCTTCCAAAGGTATACTGCCCGCTGGAGGGAGAAAGTTGCCAAAGTTGTCCCTAGGCTAAGCAAAGAGGCTCAGTTAGAGATATTTAAGTCAATACAAATGTCTCCGTTCTATCAAGATCTCTCAAGCATAGTAGTGACATCTTTTGGCGATGCGATCAGGAAAGCCGAGGTGGCAGAAGAAGGAATAAGGAGTGGAAATATTGAAGGGGCCTTGCTCGACCCGACAAAAAGGTCAGCTCCTTCAAAGAAAAGAGAAGATGAGGTAGTTGTTATCATTTCCCCCCAACAAACCCTTCACCAGAACTACTCCCAAGATTCCTATCCCAAAAACTACCCGAACCAGAACAACCAATATCGTAACCACCCTCCTCAAAATTACCAATATTACTCCTAGAACCAACCATATACCCAAAGCCATCTCCGTTATTACCAGAACGTACCTTCCCCTTACCAAAACCATACTTCCCAATATTATCCCCAGGCCTATCGAACACCTCTTCACCAGACATATCAGCCAAACCCGAACACCCTACCTCAAATTCCTAGCCATACCCAAAAGTTAGAAACCCAATACCATCAAGGCTATCTACCTCGTACTACTAGGGGAAACTTCCGAAACAATGACAAAGAACTGCTAGACCTTCTGGTCTCAATCACCGAGCTATATCAGAATTATTTAAAGCAAGGGATGCTAACACTCCTTCCATCCTACGAGCCTAAGCCTAGGCGTAAAGCTACTTTTTCGAATACTTTCTGTGAGTACCACTCAGGATCTAGAGGACATACGACCGAGTAGTGATATCACTTGAAAGACAAGATCCGGGAGTTCATACAAACAGGAGCCATCACGTTTCCTAAAAAACCTGAGACCAGTTCGCCAAATTGTCAGCAAAATCCACTGCCTGAGCATGCACCTTCAGAGAGTGGCGAAGTCCCTTTACCAAAACATTGGTAGAGATGGGAGCAAATCATGTGCTTGAGGCTCGATTTGAAAAATCTAAAATTTGCAAAACTGGGTTTTCTTGTTTACTTTCAATTTGCTAGAAGTTTTGATAAAATTGGGACATTCTCATATACTCACCTCTCCATCCCGTTAGTCTTTTGGATGGAAAGGGATTTTGCTCTATAATGGCTTTTAAACTTCAATAAATGCAATATTGTTTTATCCAAAACTGTGGTCTAATGTTTGAATCTTACTCTTTTAGGTGCCAAAATTACCTACATATGTTGTATGTGATGTGACTGAGCCAGGATGTGAAAGTATGATTTCAATACAGAGCTAGACCACGATCCAATGAGACTAAAAATAAGGAAAGATTTTGTTTAGCCAAAGGATAGTGAGATCCAAAAGACCCTTGACCGAATTCGATAGCAATCCAGAGTACCAAGAGATTCGAAAGTCAAGATTGACATCCATTATCCTAACGATACTTTGATATATTGTTGCAAGCTGGTCAAGCTATCTTTGGTGGTCCTTTAGTGATTGATAAAACTGGTTGTAAATATCCTGGTTCGCTTGCTGTCTGAGTCACCCAATGGTGAAAAGGGAACACAATCATCCGAGGCCAATGATCTAAATGAAGAAATTCTCAAATGTTGCAAGAATGTCTCAGTTCGCAAAGAAGATCAAGTTCATTGATAAGCTCTACTGCCCCTGAACCATCGTAAGTTTGATCATCTATTTAAAAAAAATGAAAGAAAAAAAAAAGAAAAAAAAAAAGAGAGAAAAAAAAAAAAAAAAGGAAGGAAAAATGGAAATATGGAGTAACCGAGCAAGAAGCGTTGATGCAAATATGGAAGAGATTAGAAGAGAAAAGAAAGAGGATAGTTTTATCTATTCAAGGTTTTCACCTCAACTCAATTTGGCAGGCAAACAATGTTTTTTGGGATCAGAACTTGATGGATTTGAATGGAATCAAAATTTGTGAAAAGAAACATTGGTCATGGTCGAGAAGTGTATTGGAAGCATATTTATCTGCAATCCGACTCAAGATCTCACAGAAATTCATATCGGGAATTGAAGGTACTTGTTTTAGTAATTTTTGATATTTGCCTATTTTTGGACTAAATCAGTTTTGCAAGACTTGAGAAAACACAGAGCATACAAGAGTATTAGAACCCCAAGTATCGAATCACCTAGAAATTTGAAAAGACAAGAATCCAGTCGAGCAAGCTAAAAAGACCTTGATGAAGCATGTTGGACCCTTCCATGAGTTGAAAAGCGAAATCTTGGAAGTTTAAAAAAAAAAAAAAAAGGAAGAGGAAGTCTCATTGAATCACCCCGAGGCATGTCAGGCCCTGAGTTAGAATGCGAAGCTTCTAAATTCAAACGGAGGAATCTCTCGATATTGTTCCGATCTAAGCACCATCAGTAGAAGCGATTACGACCAAAACGGGGGAACGGAATTGCGAGTCATCAAAGGTGACAAGCTTTCAGACTAAAATTTTGTTTTGCATGTGTTTCCTTGTCCACTTATAGGGATCTTGAAAAGGACCAGAAGCATAGACACTAGAACCTCTTACCTTCCGACGGACTCAAATTGGAAACCATTATTGCTGAAATTCAAAAAAGCTCTAAATGAACATCCACGTATGTCTTTTGCTCTGAAAGGGGCATCCAGTAAACTACGCTAAACCTGATCCTCGTCATAATGCTAAGGTACGTAGGCAACCTATAAAGGTTCGATCATCAAAGTGTCAATTTTCCCTCCCCCAAGGTTGGGGCACATTATATGAAATTTGTCTAGTTTTGCATTTAGGGAGTTTTTGAACTGGGTAGTGGCTGTGGCACATTTTATATCCTACCCTTTGTTCACACCTGCC
Source organism: Eucommia ulmoides (assembly GCA_016647705.1). Taxonomy (NCBI): domain Eukaryota; kingdom Viridiplantae; phylum Streptophyta; class Magnoliopsida; order Garryales; family Eucommiaceae; genus Eucommia; species Eucommia ulmoides. The sequence continues at coordinate 35,674,169 of CM028334.1, read as the reverse complement.
CCTCCGTGGTGGCTTTTCCATTTGCATTCTGTCTCTCCGTGATGGCATTTCTTTTTGCATTATGCCCTCCGTGGCGGCTTTTTATTTTTGCATTTAGCTTCTCCGTGATGGCCTTTTCATTTTTACATCAGGCCCCTCCGTGTTGGCTTTTCTATTTGCATTTTTCTTCTTTGTGATGGCCTTTTATTTTTGTAATATGCCCCTTCACGGTGGCTTTTCATTCTGCATTACGCCCCTCTGTGGTAGCTTTTTCCATTTGCATTTTGCCCATCAGTGGTGGCATTTTATTTTTGCATTTTTGCCTCTTCGTGATGGCCTTTTCATTTTGCATTTTGCATTTTGCCTCTCCGTGATGGCTTTTCCATTTTTGCATTCGGCCCCTTCGTGATGGCTTTTCATTTTACCTTTGTGACTCTTCGTGATGGCCTTTCATTTTTACATTATGCCCCTCCGTTGTGGCTTGTCATTTTTTTTTGCATTATGCCCCCCTGTGGTGGCTTTTCATTTTTTGCATTTTTGTCTCTCCATGATGGCTTTTCCGTTTGTATTTGGCCTCTCCGTGATGGATTTTTTCTATATTCTGTATTGTCTCACCATGAGAGCCACTTTATTTTTGCATTCTTTCATCGCCCCGCTTGGGGCATATGCTAAACTACGTGTGACTTGATTCTTGGCACTGTCAAGATACGTAGGCAACCCTCGTAGGGTTCGGTCATAATTCATCCATATTCCATTCCCATCTTTTTCCATCATGCCCTCAAAGTGATCGCTTTTGTCTAATTTTGTCTTTTGTTATATAAAAAAAATGCTTTGAAAAATTCAGAAATTGGGATGATCAAAATGACGTGGTATTTTGTCTTTGTCAAGCAAGTAGAACTCGCATGACAAAGAGCCTTTTGATAGTCCCGCAAAAATTTATACTTTATTTTAAAATTTATTTTATTTTTATTTTAAAAAAAAAATAGTGAAAAAATAAAATGAAAAATGAAAAAAGAAAAGAAAGAAAATAAGAAAAAAATAAAACTAAAAAAAAAAATGGAAAAAAATAAAAGGTTTCCTTGTCAAAATGGGAGTATGTTTCCTTTTCCCTTTCCTTTTAAGTTTTGTTTCATTTTCCTTGGCAAATTGGGACTAGGGTTTCCTAAGATTTCTAGGATTTTTTACTCCCCATCCTTATTATAAATAGGACCCTCCTCTTCATAATTTAGACAAAAATTCAGAGAGAAACCCTTTGGATATATTCAAAAATTGAGAGGAGTTACCCCCTTTAGAAGAGTGATTCTCAAAGCCATTTTGAAAAGCTGTCTGCGAGAGAGAAAAACCTAGGTATCAATATTCTTGGCCTAGAATATGTATGTTTTCTAATTTTTAATTCTTCTTGTATTTTATTTTATTCTCTCCGCAATTTAAATTTCTACAAATTTTATTTATTTATTTATTTATTGTCTCCGATGACTTGATGAAAAATGCCGGGATGAGATTCTCCATTTTTAATATGAACTTTTGAGCATTAGACAAGGATACCATATCGTTATATTTTTTTACTTTTTGCATTTTTATTTTATTTTATTTATTTTGTTTACAAATTCATAAAGAAAAACTCAAAAAACTAAAGTCGTCCGATGATCTGATAAAAATGTTAGAGTGGGTTTCTCGTGCTTAAACTTAACCCCCGATCGTTAGGTGAATGATGTTTTCATTATTTATTTTTTAGTATGTTTTATTTATTTGATTTATTCTTGTTATCAAAACTCAATAAAAAAAAAATTAAAAATTAAAAAAATAAAAAATCCCAAAAAAATAATAAAATCTTTTATTTGTAGGAATTAACCCTTACGAACCTTAAGATGAATCCGACGATTTGATAGATCGTGGGAGAGTTTTTCGTGACCTCGTTTCCATTCCCCGACTTGAGTGGAATTTAGAAATGAATGGTTTTAGACAATCACTTCCCTCAGTAATTTTTTCGTAAGATTTTGTTTAAGTTTCAGAAAGATTAATTTCAACAAAATTGTTTACACGAATCTTCCCTCAATTCTCATATCCAAAGAATTTGAGAAAATTTCAAATGGGGTCTTCTTTGAATTAATCGGACAAACTTAAAATAAATATTTTTCATTCGTTTAGCATATTTATTTTTGTATCATTTAAACAGCATATTTAGGACACTTTCATCACTTATACTTTTATTAGTTTTTTTATTTTTTTCACGCTACTTTTTTTTTTTTTAGTCACGACACGCAGACCACTTATTTTTTATATTAAATAATCAAATCATTGCCACGCATAATCACATTAATTCATGTAGTATTTCCATATTCGATTCCCATTATTCATATCGTTTCACATTGACATATTTAAATTAAATTTTTTAATTTTTTTAGTCACTTTTGCATAAAACATAAATTCATTTAGATGTTAGTTTTGCATTCATATTTTCAAATCTTATTCATCTATTTTAGTTTGCTAATTTAAATTAAAGAAGTCTCTTGAAAACATACATAAAAAACCCCCCGGGGACCATCCTTATCGAATCCTTAATATTCAATAAGAGATTATACCGGGGAAATATTCCAAAAAATCCAAAAACTTGTCCCACCTTATTTGTGAAAATACCAAAAAGATTTTATAAGAAATGAATGATTTCAAAATAAAATAAAATACTCGGACCAAGCTAATTAGACTTAATTGGACATAAGGTACCGTTTTTAGACAGACGTATTGGGGTGCCTAACACTTTCCCCGAGCGTAAGCGACCCCCGAGCCTTTAAATGAATATTTGGTTTGACCGTATTTTTTGCAGTCAATTTTTACTTAGGCCTTTTAAATTATTTTTTAAAAATTCGGTGATTTAGCACACCATTTAAACCCAATGTTAGGTGACGACTTCTTATTTTTTAAAACGGCTTAAGTATATTTTTGAGAAAATCAGTGCTTTAAAAACATCATCTGCTTAAGCTTATTTATTATTTATTATTTATTATTCTTTTCCTTTCAAAAAAACGGGGCGCGTCACAAAGTATAAAAAATTCTGAGATCATTGATAAAAGTCTGGGAGGGAAAAGTAATTGCAATAGAGGAGGCTAAAAATCTCACAGCTTACACCATTGATGAGCTTATTGGAAACCTAATGACCTATAATACGACTATATGAGGATATGAGGACGAAGCATGAAATATAAAAGAGAGGGAAAAGTAATTGCAATAGAGGAGGCTAAAAATCTCACAGTTTACACCATTGATGAGCTTATTGGAAACCTAATTACCTATAATACAACTATATGAAGATATGAGGACGAAGCATGAAATATAAAAAAGAAGTCTTTGACATTAAAAATTTTGAAAAATAAGGAAGAAGATGATAGTAATGACATCAGTCTTGAAAGCGTGCAAGAAAAGGATGCGGCGCTTCTCACCAATATTTTTAGAAAGATGACTAGATGAACATTCCATTGAAAGAAAAATTTCAACATGAGTAATGTTGAATGCTCCAACTGTCACAAGAACGGGCAAGTCTAATCCGACTGTCCCGAACCAAAGAAGGAAAAAAAGAAAAAGAGAAAGTAAAACAAAATGGTGAAGAAGAGTAAGAAAAAATCATTGAAAGCCACCTGGGATGACTTGGAGTTGAGTAGCTCGAAAAAATCGGGTAGTGATGATTCATCTATGCTTGCTTTGATGGCCACTAGAGACGAGGTAACAAAATGTTTTAGTTCTTGCCCTTTAGATTTCGATGATTTATTTAATGTTTATAAAAAACTAACGCATGATTATAAAAATTAGTATTCTCAAATTAGTTTCCTACAAAGTACAATTAACACACTTAACAAACAAGTGGTGAAATTCGAATCTGAAAACATTAAATTGAAATCCAAAATTTTAGATTTACATTCGATAGTTTTCAAATTCACAGGTGGTGAAAATAATTCAAAAATACTTTTTAATAAAGCTGAAATTGGGTTTTAGAAATACCTTAAAGAAAAGAGATTTCATAAATTCTTTTCTGAAATCAGGAATCTTATTAGATGTTTTAAATATAAAATTTTGGGGTATACCACCAGTAAATTCTTTTCTAAAGTATTTTAATGCAAACAAGTTTTGGTTACTTAAAGGAGCTAAAATTATATTGACTAACAAGATTGGACCCACTTAGATTGGGTACCACTTATGAACTATTTGATGTGCTCCTTACAGGTTATTCTAAAAGCATCAATAGGTAAGAAAAAATGGTTCCTAGATAGTGGTTGTTCACGACACATGACGGGTGGCAAATCTAAATTCGCATCTTTGACACCAAAAAATAAAGGTCATGTGACATTTAGAGGCAACGCAAAGGGTAAAATTATCGGTAGAGGTAATATTAGTAATGGGTCTACTACTATTAAAGATGTTCTTTTAGTAGACGGTCTTAAACATAACCCTCTTAGCATTAGTTAATTATTTGATAAAGGTTATAATGTGGTTTTTGATCATGATAGATGCATTATTAAAAATGGGCATGATAGTAGCATATTACTTATTCCATCACGTTTTGAAAATGTTTATATATGTTAATTTGATGATTTCTCTTCTCAAAATTTATCACGTTTAAATGCATTATCAAAGAATAGTTGGCTATGGCATAGATGACTTGGGCATGCTAGTATGGAGTTAATTTTAAATCTGTCTAAGAAGAGTCTTGTATGTGGCTTACCTACATTAAAGTATGTGAAAGATAAAATATGTGATACATGTCAACTAGGTAAGAAATTTGTATCATCATTTAAGAAGAAGTTGCATACATCCACATCTAAATGTCTTGAATTGTTGTATCTTGATTTATTTGGTCCAAATGTCATTTAATAGGCGTGAAAAACCTATCTATTTCCAATCCGAATTTGTTAGTTTTCGAATACGTTTATAGTTATTTTTATTATGTTTTAATTAGTTTTTATCTTTTTGTATAAATCCGGTGTGTGGGGCAAAAAGATAGGAAACTGGAGCTAAAACGATGAGATCGAACTAAAGCGGTTCGAAGTTACGGTGGATAAACAAGCTCGAAGGCTAAAAGATGAAACAGGCCCACCGCTTAGGCGTCCAAACCACCGCCTAAGTTGTGAAGAAGCTGAGAAAGAGAAAAATGTTACTGACGGATGATCGCCTAGGCGAAGATTCCATCGCCTAGGCAGAAATCCAGCAGGAGACGCAGATGGGCTACTGACAGTCGCTCACCTAGGCGAAGTTTTCTTCACCTAGGAGAAAATCCAACAGAATTTTCTCCCAGTCCACCGCCTACTTCACCGCCTAGGTGATCAGACCGAACCGACCTAAGTCCGCCTAGGCGAAGAATCCACTGCCTAGGCGGATTTGCCCTACATAGTCTTGAGATAGTTTTAGATATTTTTGAGATATTTTGGCTATAAATACCCCCTCTCCTCCCCCTTGGCCGGTCTCTCTCTTGCCCCCTTGGCTTTTTGAACCCCTTAGGCTATATCTAAGGGTATAGTTAGGAATTGTAGAGGTGGAGCTCACATCCCGAAGTGAAGAAGACGGCGAATCGATCGTTGAGCATTCTTAGCAGTTTATCTTTGGACGAGGCTGAGTTCTTCGATTGTTTTTCCTTATTTCTTTATCTTAGGAGTATGTGAGCATGTTTAGCTCGTTATTTTATTGTATATGCGGCTATAGCCTCGAGTTAAATATGGATTGTAGTAGGGATTAACACTATATTTATAAATATGTTGTTTGGATGATTTCGGTGTTTCGTTTGTGATTGTTCTTCGTAGTTTGATTGTATTTATCGTATTGTTTGTTTATTATCCTTGGATTGATAAATGGAGAATACGGGATTTTGACAAACCCCAGATTCGAATTAAGGTAAACAAACGCCACAATTCTATAAGCCGGTTGGGGTTTGAATCGTGGACAATCGATGACGTGGGGCAAGACACACGCTACCTAGGGTCTTTAAGACGTTAAGGGGGACTTCTTCGTTGGCTCGAAGTTGCGTTATATCCCTCATCTTACACTTGGGAGAGGTGGCGAGGGAGTTTTAGAACGAAGATTGTCGATAGGGTAAATACAACGCGACAATCCAATAACCTGGGAGGGAGTTGGATTGTGTACAATCAATGACGCTGGGCGAGACTCACGTGATCTAGGGTCATTAAGACGTTGAGGGGGACTTCTTTGTTGGCTCGAAGTCATGTATTTCCCCATCTTACACTTGGAAGAGGTTGCGGTGGAGTTTACGTACCGAGATTGTCAAATAGGTCGAACATCGTAAACGTGAGTAAATAGGAATCGAACACGTTAATCCCTTGGTGATTATTCACCCTAAAACATATTAGTATATTAGTGTAGTTAATTTAGGTTATATTAGTATTAGTTTAATTAATTAAATACATTTGTTTTTTGCCTAGATAAAATTAGGTCACGACAAACGCGGTATTCGATAGTAACGACACCAATCTCTGTGGATACGATAACCCGATCTTAATGATCACACTATACTAAAACTTAGACCTCATATACTTGCGAGTGTAAGTAGCGACGTATTTTATGCCCTACCACAATTGCTAGTTTAGGAGGTAAATTTTATGCATTCATGATTGTGGATGATTATTTTTGATTTACATGGGTGTTTTTCCTATCTAAGAAGAGTGAAGTCGCTGCTATATTCTCTAAGTTTTTTAAACATGTTCAAAATAAGAAGTAATGTCGCATTATTGACATCCGCAGTGATAGAGGCAGTGAGTTTAAGAATGATGAGATAATAAGATATTGTGATAAGCATGGGCATGCTCATATCTTTTTTACACCAAGAACACCAAAACAAAATGGTGTTGTGGAAAGAAAAAATAGAACGCTTCAGGAAATAGCCAGAATGATGCTGAATGAGAATCGTCTACGTAAATACTTTTCGGTTGAAGTCATAAGTACTGCTTGCCATGTTATAAACAGGGTTTTTATTCGAAGAGATTTTAATAAAACTCCTTATGAAATTTGGAATGGTAAGACTCCAAATATATCATACCTTAAAATTTTTGGTTGCTAATGTTTTATCTAAAATGATGAGGATAATTTGGATAAATTTGATGCAAAATCTGATGACGATATTTTTCTCATGTACGCTTTGAATAGTAAAGCTTGTAGAATAAATAATAAACGTACCTTAGTAGTAGAAGAATCTATGCATATCGTATTTGAGGAATCTGATCCACTTGTGTAGAGAAAGGTTTTTGTTGGCCCAGTGAGCTACCCAAGAGGGAGGGTGAATTGGGTAGTTACAAAAATTTAAACAAATTTAATTCTTTCAACACTTAATTAATTAAATAATCAATTTATCCTAAATCAATTATTATATTCGTTACGTAGTGAATAAGTGTATTTAATCTAAGTGCACACTCAAACAAAATATAAAGAAAGTAAATACTGCCGCACACCAATATATATCCTAGTTCAGTAAACTAGCCTTGCCTAATCAAGTCTCCTGAGCTCTATGGAGATTCGCACCGTCTGAAACCCAGATTCCTTTAAAAGTAGGAACCAAACCATTATAACGATTCTTTTACCAAGCCCAGAATCAACCTTTACAATTATCCTTTTCCTAAGCTAAGGAAGAATCTTATCTTTTTACCAGGCTAAGACTAACCTAATTCTATTACAGGAGGAATCACCGTCTAATCCTTTTCCCAGATGCATGAATAACCTTATATTTTTACTAGGCTTAAGACTAACATAATCCTTTCATAGGCTAAGGATCAAACATAATCCTTTTATAAGCTAAAGATCAAACATCCCAACTCTCCAAGTATCATTTTTCCAGGTAAGGATTGAACCTTTACAATTCACTCAATTCTATTCTGGAAGAATCACAACCTAGTTCTTTTCAAGGGAAAAGAATAACCTAACCTTTTTATACCTTAGGCAAAGATCAAACCTTTATCTTCTTCCTAAAAAAGATTGAAATCCTAGCTACACTGACTAGATACAGACCCAATCGTATCTAATCCACACAAATTCACTAAATACAAAAAATCAGTTTCTTTTCACTTGGAATTTCTACCACCTCAAAATAATTATACTCAATTAACGTCCTGAAAATTACTACGTGATATAATTTTAAGTGAGAAATACAATATCTGATTAAAATAAATATGGGTAGCAAAGAATTAAGCAAGTAATAAAATAATTTCACAAAATCATTTTCAAAAAGATTTTTATGCTCTTAAGTTTAAAAAATGATTTTTCTATGATCTTAAAACCACGTAATCAATAATAGAAAATCAAATATAAGCACATTAACTTGGAAAGATCTTACCAGGAAACAACTGAAAGAAAGAAATCAGACTCGTAATACAGCACAAATCGGTGACACCGGATCAATAACGCTTTAGCTCAAGAATTTCTTACACAAATAATTTCACAATTGATTTCTCGAATATATCTCTTAGAATAGATTAGGAGAAAATAGTTCTTCATATGTGATGTATCAAGATATCTATTTAAAAATATTTGAAAGAAGCCCTCTAACGGCTAGTTTTCACAAGACAAGACATTAAAGTAAACCTATAGACCCCATATATCATAACCATTCAATAATGGTATAATTCACTCAGACATAGCTTTTAAAACTTTAAATTAAGTCCACAAATTATTTCTCAATTACTAATTAAACAGATAAAAAGTATTTAATGAACCAAATTGAGAAAATCTTCAATTATATGTACCATATCTATAGGGATATCAAAATAGATGTGTTATATCTTTAATATATTCAAATCCTCAAAATATCTCTTTTAGATTTGCCAAAAAACACTTAGTAATGGCTAGTATTTGATCAGATCCTTAAAATCCTCGAAATCTTAACCACACAGTCGGTTGACCGAATTGTTGGCCATCGGTTAACTAATCAATACAGCGTGTAACACAGGCTAGCCCTTAAAGGGCATTCGGTTGACCGAACCTTCCAGGGTCAGTTGACCGAACGATCCAGGATCATTTTCAAGCCAAAATCGAGCTATGGTCGGTTAACCAATCCATTATGATTGGTTGACTGATCGATTTAGAGAGTTTTACTTTGGCCAATCGGTTGACCGATCTCTCCTAGTCAGTTGACCGATTGATTTAGAGAGTTTCACTTCCATGCTTATAGCCAATCGGCTGACCGAACCCTTACCGATCAGTTGACCGAATGATGCTGGATACTCTCTTTCTCAACTTGTTTCAACTCCAAACTTCATCATTTAATCCCCTTAATTGATTACTTTTCTCGGTTAACACAATTGACCCCAATATTCATTTTTAAACACTAATCTTACTTAGGTTAATTTTTATTTTTCAATTTCACATTGGAGCAAATATTTGATTACTAATTAGGATCCTAAACTTTATCAAATTAAACACACAAGAATATAATTCATTAATTTGTGTAATGTGTGATCCTAATTTGGGATATATTAAGAGTATAAGAGTGTTTGAATTGTTTTTACCTAATTTCTTTGAAATCTTCAACACTCTTCATTTCTTCAACATCTACCTTCGCATCCTTGATAATTTCTTCATGATTTGGAACTCTTATACTGAAACACTCAATAAACACATTAGTTTCACCAAAAACATCAACCATTCCACCAAAAACATCAACCCTTAATTGTCTATCAAAACCTTGAGATCAACAGTTTTGGTTGATGATGATGATGATGATGCAGGTACACTAACTAAGCAAAACCAAGGAGTTGAGACAATAAATGAACCACAAAATTCAAAGAATAAGGAGTCAAAAGGCAAATAGATGACTTTACCATATGTCATAAAGACAATTTTGAGACATTCAGTAAAAACAATTATTAGAAATTTTGAAAAAATTGTATGTACAAGATCCTCTTTTCGGGATATAATTAATCTTGCTATTCTATCTCAAATTGAGCCTAAGAATATTAATGAGGCGTGAGTTGATGAGTCCTGGATTTCCGCGATACAATAAGAGTTAGTTCAATTTGAGCGTAACAAGGTGTGGTCTCTAGTTTCTAGACTTGATTTCTATCTTGTAATTGTTACTAAATGGGTTTATAGTAATAAAAAGGATGAAATAGGTATGCTGATTAGAAATAAAGTAAGATTGGTTGCACATGGCTATAATCAAGAATAAGGAATTGATTATAATGAAACGTATGCACCAGTGGCTATATTAGAAACTATTAGAATGTTACTAGAATTTGCATGTTCATGTAAGTTTAAACTATATCAAATGGATGCAAAGAGTGCATTCTTGAATGACTTTCTATTAGAAGAAGTTTATGTCTAACAACTCCTGAGGTTTGAGAGTGATAAACTTTCTGATCATGTATTTAAACTTAGGAAGACTTTGTATGGACTCAAAAAAGCTCTGCGAGCTTGGTATGAGAGACTTAGCTAATATTTAATCGAAAATGGTTTTCAACGGGATCTGAGTGACATTACATCATTTATTAAACAAAATGAGTCTGATATCCTATTAGTGTGTGTATATATATATATATTGATGATATTATATTCGAATCTACTAATGATGATTTTTGTCAAGAGTTTGCCAAGATTATGCAGGTTGAGTTTGAAATGAGTATGATGGGAGAATTAACCTTCTTTCTTGAATTGCAAATTAAACAAACCAAAGACTATATTTTTATTAATCAAGTCAAATACATGAAGAAGTTACTAAAGAAATATGGCTTGATAAATGTATCGATGTATGATTGGTAACTTTTTATATCTTACTGCTAGTAGACCTGACATAATGTTTAATATATGCTCGTATGTTAGATTTCAGTCTTGTCCTAAAGAATCTTATCTAACAATATTTAAAAGGGACAAGTGATCTAGGATTATGGTATCCTAGGGGACGTGACTTGAAGTTAACTAGTTACTTTGACGCTAATTTTTCCGGATGCAAAGTTGAGCGTAAAAGTACAAGAGGGTCATGTCACTTTTTAGGACATGATTTGGTTTCTTGGTTTAACAAGAAACAAAACTTGATTGCTTTATCTATGATTGAGGCAAAGTATATGGTAGCTGGTAATTGTTGCAGTCAAATTCTATATATTAAGCAACAATTATATGATTTTGGTATATGTATGGAGGAGGTCCTTATTTATTGTGATAATAAAAGTGTTATATGCTTAAGTAAGAATCTGACACAACACTCACAAACTAAGCACATAGAGGTTAGACATTATTTTATTCGTGATCACATTCAAAAAAGGAATATAACTATTGAATATGTCGATACCTCCAATTAGCTTGTTGATATTTTTACGAAACCTCTAGCTAATGATCAATTCGTAAAAATTATTCGAGATTTAAGTATGGTTAGGCATAATGATGTATGCCTAGAGTGATATTTTTGGTTCTTCACCCCCACTTTTTGAGATGACAAAGGGGAAGAAGTTGATGTTTAATGAGTAGTTGATGTTTAGGGATTTGTTCATCTAAGCATTACATTGATTAAAGGGAAAAATTATTAAGTTTTTTGAGTTTTTGAGCTTATATTGAATATTTTAATTATGTTTTCATGATTGTGCTTAAATCAGTTTAAATACCTGTCCTTAAATTTAGGGGGAGCGTGGTTACATTATATTTTGAAGAAAATATCAAAGTTAATTGTCATCATAAAAAAGAGGGAGATTGTTAAATTCAAGGTTTTAATGAATAATTGTGTATTGATATTTTTGGTGGAACTAATAGTTTTATCGAGTATTTCAGATTTATAGTTCTATGCATTTGATTAAGAAGAAGATTTGATAAAGAAAACATAAAGGGTGCAAATGGAAATGACGAAGGTGACGTATACGTGTTTGATCCAATTTAGTTTACATTAACGGTGTTCAAACTATCCGACAATCTAGATATCGAAAACTCACTCACTACCTCTCCCGAGTGTAAAGTGAATGAATATGCGACTTCATGTCAATGCCGAAGTTCTCCTTGAGCGTCTATACGACAGTTGGTCACATAAGTCTCGCCCCATCTTCACGGATTGTATACTTTCTAACGCCCTCTCAGGTCATTAGATCGTCACGTTGTGTTTAAACCCTAGTCCAAATTAAGGGTTACCTTTCCTGAGTGTCAAACCCTGATTTCTCAATATATTTAAACAAGCATAGAAACGAAGAAGAACGGTAAACATAATCAAATAGGCAAGAACAACCGATAACGAAACAAAGACTAAATAAACGACATATATTAATAAACTACATCAATTCCATAGATAATCAGTGTTCAGCTCATGGACATAACCATATATTCAACGATAAACAATATATACACGTTCAAACAACCAAAAACGAGTTAAAAATAAAGAGAGAAACAAGGGAGAATAGCCGTTATCTGAAGGTGGCATCCATAATATCCGCTTCGATTTTGTTTCTACTTTTCCAATTGCTGTCTTTCTATTTTGTTGGTTGAGAGCCTTTTTTAGAACACTCAAAACACTCCCTACGTGTTCTAAGAACAATGGGAACAAAAAGGGAACAAACAAAATATCTAAAAAATACCCTAATGTGGCCAGTGATGTCTACAACAGTGGATTCACCGCTGCCGCAGTGGGTATGTCGATAGGCTTTCTGCTTTATCACCGCTGCAGCGGTGAAACTACTGCTTTGAATACTTGATCTTCTTGATCATGTTTCCACCGCTTTCCTCGTTTTTTGACCTTTTTTGCTCCTAACCCCTGTTTTGAACAAAAATAAATAAATAAAAATTAAAACTTATAAAAAATACTTGAAAACTACCAATTTCGGGTTGGAATTAGATAGATAAAATTCACCTATCAGTAAGACATTTGTATTACTTCAGAGAGAAACAAACTTGGTCGTTTTTAAGGATCAAATCTAATAGCTCTTGGAAGAGCCTACTAAAATCAAAACTTGGGAACTACCGCTTTTGAGCTTGAAGTACCGAAAAAGGTATAAAATTTAAATATGATTTTGTTTTTATATTATTTTTATTTTTATTTTTTTGTTAATATGGATATATCCAGTTTAAGTAGCCTTGATTATTAAATATATTTAAAATTTTCTATTCCATTGCATAAATTTCTAGATTTTAATATCTGGTTCCTTCATCGATTATCGATAATGAACTGGGAATGTGTTCTGCTCATCAACCGAACCCTGATCCCCCTCAAGGTAGAATAACCTCACCTTCTAGCGCTTGTTTTTCTTGGGGGTATTTCAAGACCAATTTGATCATATGATCTCGGGTATGAAAGTACTATGATCTCAAATTTGGCATCTGGTTCCTTGACACTTGAAAAAAGTACAGAAAATGATATAGATTGGTGTGATGTAATTAACATGACACAAGAGGAAAAACTAGACCATTATTCTCAAGGCATTGGAAGTCAGTTGGTATAGATAAAGGTTGAACCGATGCATTATTTCCCTTCTAAAGACGACCAAGGAAAAACAAACTCCCCCATCTACTGCATATTTATAAAAAGAAATGTTGCATGGCCAAAGGGTTCAGGGTCGATGCTAATCCTTTGTAGGAAGAAACATCCCCACAGAGCTCGGGATATAACACTTCTTTTAGAGTTTGGCCAGCTGGCCTTGGGAATTAGACTTTCGAAATATTGGTTGGGATCCGATGGGGGCTTTGATGAGCAGGGACATGAACAGTAAGAGAATGAGAGGATTTTGTATCCCGATTTGGGACAAAAGATGAGGTCCCAATAATGATATGGGTCGATACCATCAACAAGAGTCTTAATAGAAGAACCGACTCCTTCTCCAACTTAGAAACCCTTGCCAACGGGGCCATCTAACTAGGCTTTGTCGTCGGAATCAAGGCTAAGACAATTAGCCAGAGTATGGGAGCTGTCTAGGCATCGTTGAGAAGATGATTGTAGTAAAAAGAAAAAAAAAGCAGAGATCACTGGAAAAATAGTGAAGAAGACAGAAGAAAAGGAAGAAGAGGGAAAGCAACACCAAAATCACAAACTACATAGACAAAACAAAATAAATACAAAATGGAAAAGAACAGTAGGACTAAAATTATGAAATCCTATCGAAATCAATAAGAACCATCAACGAAGAGAAAGCAAATCGCCAAAAAAAGCTTAACAGCATGTTTAGTTGGACGGAATCGGGGGCGGAATAGAATCGCATTCCGCCTCGATTCCTATTTCGTTGTTTGGTTCTCCAATGGAATCATTTTTGTGATTCCATTAGAATGAAATAGGGTGGAATGAGATTCCATTTGAGCTGGGGTGGAATGGGATTCCAACCCAATGGAATCAACATCCTAAATTACATAATAGTCCTTATATTTAAGCCCTTGAAAATTGAGAACAAAAATTAAAAATTACGAAAAGAAACAAAAATTAGAGAACATAAATAGAAATTAGAGAATAGAAAATTGGGAATAGAAACAAAAAATTGAGAACAAAAACATAAAATTAGAGAACATAAAATTGAGAACGGAAACTGAAAAATTGAGAACAAAAAATGAAAATTAAGAACAAAAATTGGTAATTGATATAGAAAATTGAGAACATAAACTAAAAATTGAGAACAAAAACAAAAATTTAAAGAACAGAAAATTGAGAACAGAAACTAAAAATTGAGAACAAAAACTGAAAATTAAGAACAAAAACAGAAAATTGAGAGCAGAAACAAAAAATTGAGAACATAAACTGAAATTTGCGAACAAAAATAGAAAATTAGAGAACGTAAAATTGAGAATGAAAACTGAAAATTGCGAACAGAAATTGAAATTAGAAAATAGAAACTGAAAATTGAGAACAGAAATAGAAATTAGAGAACAGAAACTTAAAATTGAATGGAATAGTAAAATATAATAAAATGAGAGAAGGAATGGAGTAGTGAAATATAATAAAATTTTGTAATAAGGGCATAATGATAATTTTATTATATTTAATTCCATTCCTTCACTCATTTCATACCAACCAAACAAGATAATGAAATAATAATTTTACTATATTTCACTATTCCATTACTTCCCTCATTCCATACCAACCAAACAAGAGAATGAAATAGTGATTCTATTAACAATTTCATTTAATTCATTTTTTCATTTTATTACTTCTTCTATTTCATTCCACCCTCATTCCATTCCGTCCAACCAAACGAGCTGTAAGAGTTTTTTTTTTTTTTTTTTTTTTATATATATGATAAATACGAGGATGATAAGTTGCAGAAGGGTCCAATGATGAGGGGCCTCGTCTTAAATAAGGGAAATCCACTTGAGAGAGAAATTTCAGCTGCAACCTAAGAAGTGAAAAGACAACCCTTACCACATATGCCATGCATTTAATGCATGAGAGACTTTGGGTGCAAAGTACGAAGTGCCACAACCTTTTAAAAATTTGAGATTGGGCCGCAAAATCAAGACAACAAAACTGTCTAAATTCTTCTTGAGCACGGTCCTCGGGATCTCACTACGAAAGGTATTCCCTACCCCCTCGTCTTCGGGTCTTGGGAATAAAAGGAATTTGATGAGGGAATTTTTTTACCATAATTATTGTTATACCATGTGTGAGAATAATACTTACATGGTAGAGACTTGTTCCTAGAGCATATTAGATATGGTTCACATGTTAAGTACGTGAGACTAAGCTCAACTTTTGGATCCGAGAATCCTACCCAGGTTGCAGAGCGTGATCACCCACACCCCAAGCTTGAGTTACAATATATCGAGAAAGGATCGTCCTAGCAATTGACCAGAACGATCCATGGAATCCCCTGTACTTGGGCATGGCGACTTTGTGTTTGCGATTCGTTGCTGTATCCTGCCAAATAAGGAAATGGTAGTTAAATCTCTTGAATAAAGGTCAACTACTCCAATATCCAACTAAATCTCGGGCATTAATGGTGATTGACCGAAATTTATGGAAGATTTTCCAAATAAGTATTTCATCTAATATAAGTACTATAAGACTGGTCTAGTTAAGGTATGTTCACTTCTCCTAATAGTTACTCTACTAAAATCTTCTTATAACAAATTTTCACGTCGGAAATACAACGCCGTCAGGCCTACCTGCATGTGCATTGTTTTACAAGAATCAAAATTTTAAGGATGATCTAATTCTAAATCCCAAAGTCTAAAGCTGATTTGACAATGCATTTTTATAGTATAAAAAGTTTTTGTTGTTTCAGTGAAAAAGAAGGGGGTGTATGTGATAATAACTCATTTTCTTTTTGGGCTTTTGTTGTTGTTTGTTTACTCTCTCACAAGAAGTTAAAATAAGAAAGAGAAAAATAATTTTGTAAAAAGTATTTATCGTCAGTTCCAAAATAATAATGACAAAATTTTAAGATAACAACAAAAGTAAAATTGTCCTCTATCGATTACTTTTGAAACAGAAACGAATCAAGTAATGAAACACTGCATTTAAGTCTCAATAGCATCTCTTTCAACATTTATATATTATATTTTATATAGTTTTTTCCACCAAAATTCGGTGCGACTCCATCCATAGACTCGAAACAGAAATTTCATTATCCTTCAACTTAATGCGGGACTAAAATATAAACATGGGAAGATCCTAGACATGAAAATGAGTGGTTGATGGGGAAGGGGTGGGTCCAATTACTGGTGGGCCACACAGGTTTGGTCTCATTCTCGGGGTCCCACCTAACGAAAGGCCATCAGTTCTCGTTTCATCATCGGCCTCGTCCATTATTGGTTATCATGCATCCTAACCTCTCTCAACCAAAGTATGGTCATCATTTCTATAATTCAGCTAAAGAAAACAAAAGTTCTGGAGTCAAAAGCAAAAACATTTTAATAGCAACGAAGTTTAAAAATTTAATAATTTAAAACATTAATTTCAGATAACACATGCGTTTCGATGGTGTGTACCATGGCAGTGGGTGTTGGACACAGGGAAGGTTTAAGGAAAAAAAAAGAGAAAAATTGCTTAATCTCACTGACTTTAACTTTTTAAATAGTTTAATCTCAATTTTAAAATAATCAAAAAATTTATGACCAAAATACTGTCAAAAGATCTGTAAAATTTATCACAAATAACAAATGTCGTAGTCAACAAATATTATATTCAACATCCAAATAAAGACAATGATTACGATTATCTGCCTCACAGAAGACATATACTTTAATTTACAAGTAATTTATATATATATTTTGGAAAAAATATCCGTGCTTATTTAAATTCAAAAAAGTAAATTGAAGGTGAAAAAAAAATTATTCTTTCTAACATCTATTCAGTTTTGTAACGCATATCATGTTGAATATAATATTGAATGTTATTTTCAGCATCCAAACAAAAAACAAGTGTTATGATCGTGTGTTTCATGGAAAATATATATTCGACTTTACAATCAGTTCATGTTATATGTAACATCTACAGACAAATATAACAATGTATTTTTTTTTTTGTCTTGTAATGCATACAATGTGGAATATAACATGAATTTCTATTCAGTGCTAAAAAAACGATTGCCATCTCATTTTAAATACAGTGAAATGGAGGTCATTCTTGTATAAATGAATGATGAATTAATGAAGACGATGAGGGAAAATATGTGATTTTTTAAAATGTTTTTTTTCCGCGAAATTGTTGTGTAACTGTTCCACAAATTTAGAGAGTATGTCTATGGAAATATTGACTAGTCTGGAATGGAGGGTAACTGCGTGCTAATAGGGACAAATCAGTCCATATTTGTTAACATGATGCCTCATTTTATTGAAATACAATTGGTTTCATGTGGTAATTTTGATACCCAATTAGGATCAGGTAGTAAGCATATTAAAAAAATCCAATGTATTAAATACTTTTAAATTAATTTTATTAAAATCAATTTAGGTATGATGCCATGACGAGTAAAGCTCATGACTCGCTCATGCGGTTTACTTCTCGTTGTCATTGACGCGCCCCGGATTTTGATTTGCGAATAACAACACCAACTGAGTGTTGATGTTATATTTGGAATCCTGTTAATTTTTTTTAAACCAACTTATCATTCTGAAAATACTTTTGGATAAGTTTCATTTTTTAAGAAAACACGTTCAAAGGCTTTTCTAGGCATCAATTTTGAACTAATTTGCTTGGGCTGAAATTTTATGCAAATTTAGAGTTGCTACCTAGTATTGGTTTTGAAAATGTGTGCTAGGTCACTAGATATTAAAGAAAGAAGAAAAATAAAAAGTATAAGGCATAAAAACTTTGTTGAATGGCTTAAAATTTTGACTCAAAAGGTCTTAACGAGAGTAATCTTTAAGTTGGGGGGTTGGTTATGCTTGGGGAAAGTGTTAGGCACCCTAAGACACCAGTTCAAATATAGTACCCAATGTTTAAATATTTTAAATTAAACTAAGTCCAAGTTTTGTTTGATTCAGCTGGTTAATTCAATATTTTTTCCTTATTTTTTTATTTATGTTTTGACATGCAAATGAAGTAAGGCTAATGAACTTTTATGTACAAGATAAAAATAAGTAAAATAAAATACAAAAAAAAATGTTCTCCTTTTAAACGACCTATCGATTATGGAAGAATCGACAGATTTAGTCCCAAGGAGGGGGGAGAAGGTTTTTCTTTTTTTATTTTAAGTTACGATGGCAAAACTTATGTATTTAAAAAAGAAAATAATAAAGAAAAAAAATTAAACTAAAGACATTCCAATTTTGTCTTCGAAAGAAATGTTTTTTTTTTTTTTTAATTCAAGAAAAGAAAAATTTAAAGACAAAGAACAAACATTTTTGTTGTTTGTATTGGTGAAGAAAAATGATTTAAAATATTAAAAAAATTGGTTTTGGGAAAATACTTCTCAAGAATAGACAAGGGTTTGAGATTTGAAAAAATAATTTTTATTTATAAGAAAGAATGATTAACAATTATTTGAATTTTTTTTTTTGATTAAAGAAACATTTTGGACTATTGAAAAACTATTCTTAAAGAAAAACAAGGATTTAGAAGAAAGTTGGAAAAACGATTTTTTTTTATTTTTTTTTTGTGCTAACAAAATGTTTTAGGTAAAAACATAAGCTTTTATTTAAAGAAACAAACTTGTTTTAAAACCAATGGGAGAAAAGAGTTTTTAAGAAGAAACATGTTTTAGAAAAATTTTGTATTCTTGTGAAGAAGACATATTAAGAGGAAAACATTTTTAGAGGAAACAAAAAAAGCTTTTAGTCTTTTAAGGAGAAAACACCTATTTTATAAAGAAAAAAATATTTTTAGAAACATATTTCAGTAAAGAAAATATTTTTATGAAGGGAAAACATTTCTTGTTTCATTTGTAAAGAAAAATATTTTTAGTTTAGAGTTCAAAGAAGATTAAAGTTCTATTCAAGGAAAATTTTTAGAAAAATCTTTTTGGGGTTTTCAAAGATGAAGAAAAATATTTCTTTAAAAATTTCTATTTTATGGAAAGAAATTTTAGGGAAGGAAAACAATAATTTTTTTTTTTGTAGTTTCATTGTTTTGAAGAAGATAATGAGCTATTTTTTTTCTAAGATTTACAAAATGAAAATAACAAAATTTTACACATTTTTTTTCCATATAACCCTTAAATAAAACGTAGGTTGAGATGTAGTGTTCTGTGCATCGGCGATTTTGTTTTAATTGGATGACCTAACTCGCATGGGTTGCCTTATATATCTGAATTCTTAGGTAAAGAATCAAGTCAAAATGTGGTTCGTCAGAAACGACGATTTTGTTTTATTTGACGACCGAACCCGCATGGGTTTCCTTATGCATCCTTATTTTTTAGGTTAGAAATGAGGTCAAAACGTAGTTCGGGCTAAAGTCTTTCTAAGATTTGGTAGCAAAGACGCATCATGTGTTTCTTAGGAAAAATAACGAAATTGTCCCATGATGAAACATGCCCCAACTCATGCTGGGGAATAGAAAACGAAGTCATGAGGTTGACTTTTGATGATATTGGCCCCATTTTTTCAACCGGGATTGGATGTCTTACAAATATGGGACACTAATCCTTGTTGATCATAGTACCCAGTACCCAGGTTGGTTACCTCTCATTTTCTTCTTCTATTTTTTTTTAGTTAATGTACAAATCCTCTTTTGTTGTAGGAATCGTATTTTCCCTCTTGTATTCAAAATAGAAAAAGAGTTAGATATAAAGAAACTCTCATCCTTCTCATCTTCTCTTTTCTGGCGCTTGGTTGATTGCTTGTTGATATCTTGAAAATGGTTTTGCAGTCATTTTCTTGTCCTTAGAAACTTTTATGTTCTTGTACTTTTCATTTTACCGGATATTCTATCGCGACAAGCGAATCCTTCTGAGGTCGAATGGTTGAATTTGCAAGGTAGAACGAGGATTCTCTGATTCCTCGATTTCCTATCGAAACTTGTTGCAGTGGAAAACTCTTTACTCTTGTGTCTTAACCATTCTAGGATGACCATTTTTTTTTTGGGGAGGGGGGGAGGGGGGGGGGGGGGGGGGGGATTTTGTCTGGTTTTAGAATCGGTTGGCTAAATAGTTGGTGTTGGTATTGGTATTGTCTAAGAATTTATTTGTTTTTATATGGGTGATATGGGTCCCTTAAGACAGTAGAACACTTTGTTTGAGGGTTAATGCTTTCTTTATTTCCTCAGCTCTTGTCACCAGTTCCATATGGGAAATACATCATATGGAAAATCAGAAGTTATAGTTTAAACTGATGCTTCACGTGTCAAATATATATTTCTATTTTTTGAAGTCACTTCGCTTGGGAAATACAGTGTTTAATTTGGTCGCTCATCAGAAACTTATAGATTTTAACAAATTCAATGTTTCTTCTTTTGACGAGCGAAATACTCCAGATTACCAGTTGAATTCCTAGATTCCTCAAATTTTCCCTACACTAACAATTCTTTTGGCGAAACAAAATTGATCAGCTTTTGCTCCTTTTCTCCCTTTATATATATATATATATATATATATATATATATATATGTCATTTTTGCCGTTAGTGCCCTTTGGGGTTTTCACTAAGGTTGACTTTCACATTTTTGCACCTCAACTCTCTTTTAGGTTTTCACATGGTTGGTGGTTTTGTATTTTGCTACGATTCCAAATTTTTTGCCCGCAACACCTTTTCAGGTTTTCTCGACGTCCTCAAGTCGCACATTTTTACCTTTTTTACCCCCACTACCTTTCAATGATGATTGTGGGTTTTCATATATATATATATATATATATATATATATATATATATATATATATATATATATATTAGGGGTAGTATTTCTTATCCGCATAAGAATTTATGGGGTCCGGGAACTCTTCTCCATCCATCTCATGCATTATTAGGGTTCCGCGACATAATAATTTCCTGACAACAAATGAACCTTCCTAATTCGTTGCGAATTTACCTTTGGCGTCTTCTTGAAATAGGAAAATCTTCTTTAATACCATTTCACCTGGTCTACAAACTCGCGGGCGAACTTTCTTGTTATAGGCCCTAGCCATTCTTGATGATAGCACTGCCTATGACAAATGGTAGCAAGTCTTTTTTCATCTATTTAGCACAACTGATCGAGCCTTTGTTGTGCCCATTCAGTTTCATCCATTTTTGCCTCCATCAAGATTCTCAAAGATAGGATCTCTAATTCTTCCAGGATCAAAACTATTATCCCATGTACTAGCAAGTAAGGCAGGGTTCCTGTCGATGTTCGAATTGAAGTTCGGTATGCCATCAAATTGAATGGGAGCATTTGATCCCATTCTTTGTGATTATCAATCATCTTTCTCAGGATTTTCTTGATGTTTTTATTGGGGGCTTCTACTGCTCCATTCATCTTGGGGTGATAGGGCACGAAGTTCTAGTGCTCAAATTTAAATTGGGTATAAAGGGTTTTCATCATTCATCTTTTGAGGTTCTGAGCATTATCCGTTATCAGGATTTGCGGCACTCTATGGCATGACAAGATATTTTCTCTAACAAATCAAGTCACCATTTTCTAGGTGACACGATTGAGTGAGACTGCTTCCACCCATTTGGTGAAGTAGTCAATATCTACCAAGATGAAATAGAGTCCACTTGGTGCTATTGTGGTAACTAGACCAATGACATCCATTCCCCACATCGATAAAGGCCATGAAACAGCGAGACAATGAAGCTCTAATGGTGATAAGTGGATCTTATCTCTGTATACTTGGCATTTATGACATTTTCGTACGAAATCTATGCATTCATTTATGTTGTTTTTGTTGGTGGAGAAAATTGATTTAAAATATTAAAAAAAAAAAAAATGGTTTTGGGAAAATATTTCTCAAGAAGAGATAAGGGTTTGAGAAGATTTAAAAAAAGAATTTTTATTTATAAGAAAGAATTGTTAACAATTTTTTTTTTTTTTTTACGAAACATTTTGGACTTTTGAAAAAAAATATTCTTAAAGAAAAACAAGGGTTTTGAAGAAACTTGAAAAATGATATTTAAAAAAAATATAAAAAAAACTATTTTAGGTCAAAAAAGAAGTTTTTGTTTAAAGAAACAAACTTGTTTTAAAGTTTTTAAGAAAAAACAAATTTAGAATTTTTTTTTCTTCTTGTGAAGAAGACATTTTAAGGCGAATTTTTTTTTTAGAGAAAAAACAAGCTTTTAGTCTTTTAAGGAGAAAACACTTATTTTATAAAGAAAAAATATTTTTCAGAAAAGAAAATGTTGATCCTAAGATTTTGATGGACAATTAAAGGTATCAGCTTTTGCGGAACTAACAGTTTAATTTACTGTTTCAGTTTATTAGTTCCAATGATGAAGATACGATGACAAGTAATGAATAGATGCTAAAAGATGATGAAGGATTAAGAGGTTGAAGAATTTGAAGAACCTAGAAAAAACAACTCAGGTTAAATTTCAACTCTTACTATCCCAGTTAGGATCACACACGACACAATTTTTTTTTTAAATAATTTTTATAAATATGTGTGTTTTTTATAGGATCCTAATTAGTGAAATTATTTGCTCTTATGTGTTATTAAAAAAGAAGTAAAGATAATTAATTAAAATGGAATTTAAGAATATAGTGGAGCTAACAAAAAAAAAAATCAGTTAAATGGGCGAAAACGTCGAAAAAAATGAATTAAAATTGAATTGGGAAAAGTGTTTCAGCATTAGTCAGTCGACAGATAAGTCGACTTGTGCTTACATAGTGAACTCTCTGAATCGATAAGTCGACAGGGAGCTCGACCTGTGACAAAAAATATAACTCTCTGAATCTCTAGGCCGACAGATAGGTCGACCGACGGGCGATAGATTTTTAGCTTGGTTACATCCTGAATTGAGCGGTTAACTGGTGATCCTTGGTAAGTCGACTTATGACAGTGTTTCAGGATTTTGTGAAATTCCGGATTTTACTCTAAAAGTAGCCTTTACTAGCCGTTTTATGGTTAAGATTCACGAGATATATTAGGGATTTGATGTTATTTGAGATATGTAACATATATTATGACATCCTTATAGATTTGGTTCAAAAAGTTTGAATATTTCTCAATTTGATACATGTAATTCTTTTTATCCTATTTAATTGTGATTGAGAAATATTTGAGGTACTTAATTGAGAAGTTTAAAAGCTATAATTAAGTGATTTGAACCAAGATGAAGTCTTAATGATATAAGGGGTCTATAAGAGCAATTAAATGTCATAACAAGTGGGAACTAATCGTTGGAGAGCTTGTTTTATTCCCTTTTAAATAGACCTGCGTTTTTCACTTTAAAGTGAGATTAGATATCAAGCATTCTGAGCTATTCAGCTCTTATGCTATCTAAGAGTTATCATATTGAGAGTTTTCTGAGAATTGTCTTGAAAATCATTCTCGAGGAATATTTGTTGTGGATCATTGCCACTACTGATCTGAAGTTTCATTGCTATCTCTAATAATTATTTTTTCGGTGGAATCCGGATGAGATATTTCCAAATTACTTTCTATTTATTGTTGCTTGATTATATTTGGAATTTGATCTTTGAAATTGTTTTTCAATTTTTTATTGAAAAATATTTTTGAAATAATTTCTTAAAGAAATCTGATTACGTGCTACCCAATTTTTGTTTAAAATCCGATTTTGAATATATCACTTTTCTATCACTAGTTTTGGGATATTAATTAAGTTCTAATTTATCTGGGGTGGTTGATAGGTGTAAAATACCTATGTAATTCTAAACCGAATTTACTAGTTTTTGAGTATTTTATTGAAGTTTGAATATCGTTTTAGCTGTTTTTATTAGTCAGGAGCAGGGAAGTAAACAATCGACAAACCGAGCGAAATGGTGCGAAAAGGGTAGCAAAAAAAAGATGAAAAAATGAGGTTTCAAATAATAGAGCAATTCCGCCTAGGCGAAGTTTCCACCGCCTAGGCGGAAATTGATCAGAAAGTTGCAATGCTGAAGATTTGAAATCCGCCTAGGCGAAAATCCGTCAGAAGGTTGCAAGGGCTGAAGTATTGAATCCGCCTAGGCGAAGTTTCCACCGCCTAGGAGGAAATCCATCAGAACGCTGGATGAATTGAATTGCTGGATAGAGCTGCACTGCTGTAAATCCGCCTAGGCGAAGTAGCTACCGCCTAGGCAAAATTCCGTCAGAAAGATAAGGAGCCAAGAAGTTAGTCCTCCGCCTAAGTGAAGATTCTATCGCTTAGGCGGAATTCTAACCGACTTAAACTCCACCTAAGCGAAGTTTCTACCGCTTAGGCGGAAATCGCAGAACAGGTCAAAATATTTGTTTAGATATTTTTGAACCCCTAGGCCTATAAATACCACTTGGCCACGTCTGAAACTTGTTGTTGAAGAACCCTAACCCTAGAAGAAATCTCTTAAGCTATATTTTGAAGATCAAGAAGGAGGTTCATCATTCGGATAAAGAAGGATAACTTGCGGATCGATCATTAGTGACAGTGAACCGTTTCACTTCCAGATTTGATCGTTTCTCTCTTGTTTTATTCTTTGTAATCATTTTTTCAAATATAAGAATGTTTAATCCCTCTTATTTTGTGTGGTATATGGCTAAGATCTTGTAGTAGTAGTTAAATGTTACTTAGGTGTAGTCAAAATCATGTAACCGTTTAGTTGAGTAAATTTATGTTACTTTAACGTGTTGTTTGTCTAAATCCGATTATGTTTATCGTTATTCTTGATATTATGCTTGTATTGATAAACCGAGAATACGAGGTTTGACACTCGGGAGAGGTAACCCCGGATTCAGACTAGGGTAAATACAACGTGACGTTCTAACGACCCGGGAGGGCGTTAGAACGTATGCAACCCATGACGTTGGCTCAAAACTCACGCAACCTAGGGTCGTTAAAGCATTGAAGGGGACTTCTTCATTGACACGAAGTCGTGTAATCCCTCGTTTTACACTCGGGAGAGGTAGCGGAGGAGTTATTGATACAGAGGTTGTCGGATTAGATAAAAATCGTTATAGCTAACTAAATGAAATCGATTATGCATTATATGAAAGAGATTTATACCTAAGTAATTAGTGTAATTAAAACTAACTTTATAGTTGTCATTTATCTTAGTATAGTAATTAGAAAACAAACAAAATTTGATTAGTCGAGATAATATGAAACTATTAAAATCGCAATACTCAATCGAATTACCTGCCGTTCCCAGTGGAACGATATCCGATCCTAAAAGATCCATTATATTAAAACTAGACCTCATACACTTGCGAGTAATCCAATTACTGCAAGGAGGAAACGGTTGTGAATCCTCGCGCGTACAAGTTTTTGGCACCGTTGCCGGGGATTGGTTGTTGTCAAATTCTGTTCCCGTCAACGTCCACCAAGTTTTTGGCGCCGTTTCCAGGGGATTGTCTTGTTGATTTCTATCGATATTGGGAGTAAATAACTCGATTTTAATCTAGGCATTTCTTTTGTATTTAATTTTCGTTTGTAGTTTTGTTTTTGTTTTCCTACAGGATGCTTGAAGATGTTAGATCGACACATACTCTTGCGGTTCGATCATTGAAAATCTCACCAGTCTTGAGGGCATGTGTCGGGCCGAGGACAATAAACCAAGCGCTTCTTGGGAGGCAACCCAGGGTCACAAAAAAAAGTTAGATATATCTTTGTCAATTTGCGTCGGAGGTGAGATCCTCTTGCCTCCCAGGTATGTGTTCTAAACCCCTGTCTTCAATATCATGCTATATACTGTCATTGGGATCGCTAACGGCTCGTTTTGGACATCACCTGTGTTGAGTTGGTGGTGATCGAGGCGAAATCCTAGGTGAGGTTGTTTAGGAGATATGATTTAGGCAGTCATTTGATCGCTTGAGCCGTTTTAAGCTTACCTTGATATATGTTTATCCCTCGTTACCCTGTTGAAGCCTAATAGCTGTTTCAATTTTGAACACTTAACAAATACCCTAGCCGATTGAACTTTTTTTTACAAACCTATATCACTAAACTGAAGGCACAATTTGAGTGAATTAAGTTAGCATTTCGCTACTTGATGTGAGAAGTTGGGTTTAGGTCGAAATTCTAATTTGGTTCAGTATTCAAGTACTCGCTTGTCGTTTGTCGTTCATATTGTTTGCACATTCCTAAGGTTATAAGAATTCGAATATGTTTTGGGGTGTGTTACTTAATCATTTTTGCACACTCTTAAAATTGTAGAAATTCGAACGAGTTTGGGGGTGTGTTAAAAAAAAAAAAAATAGTTTTTTTTTTACATGACAAGTGAGTACGACGTTCTTAAACGTTTGTTCAGGGTTGTTTCTAAAACATATGGGGTTTCGAGTGTGAGAATGCCAAGCGATGTGCCTCTGGTACAGTTAAGTTAACGACGTTAACCTATTTTCTATTCCAAAATACCCTTGGCTATTATTCCAAAACCGAACCAAGTCCTATTGATATTTTTGAACCTCCGAGCCTACATTAGTGGAGAATAGATCCCAGGTCAGGCGTATGGATTCCCTATACCTTAAAAGTTTTAGTCATGATCTTTATTTAGGGATAATCCCATCTAATCAATGGATAGTAGTATATTTGAGTTTAATCACACACACACTTAAACAGGATCTAGAGTGACGCTTACTATTTTTGAACGTTGAAATTCTAGAACACCACATGGTGTGATTTATGCTTGAACTTGATAGGATTAGGGGCCGATGAGGGAATATTCTTTCGGCCGGTAGACGATAATCAAAACTTACACATTTTTGTTTTTAATGTTTTTTGTTTGTAGTTTTTAATTTCGTAATTAGTTTGTATACTTTCTCTATTGTGTGGGTGTTTTGCTCGAGGACTAGCAAAATTCTGAGTTTGGGGGTATTTGATAGGTGTAAATTACCTACATATTTCCAATCCAAATTTGTTAGTTTTCGAGTACGTTTATAGTTATTTTTATCTGTTTTAATATGTTTTTATACTTTTTGTATAAATCAGGCGTGTGGAGCAAAAAGATAGGAAACTGGAGCGAAAACAATGAGATCGAACCGAAGGCGAGTCGAAGTTACGGTGGATAAACAAGTAAGAAGGCAAAAATATGAAGGATGCCTACTACCTAGGTGTCTAGACCTCCGCCTAGGCAGTGAAGATGCTGAGAATGACAAAAGGCTACTGATAGCCCACCGCCTAGGTAGGAAATTCCTCCTCCTAGGTGGAAACCCCAGTAAAAACATTTCTAAGTCCACAGCCTACTTCTTCGCCTAGGCGGTCACCAAACTTGCAAAGCCAGTACAAGTGCTGTAACTGTAAGGCTATTTTAGACTATGATTCAATTCAATTTTGGAAATACGCAAAACATAGAAGTTGTATATATCTTTCTTATCTTTCCATAGGTTTTTGAATCACCTCAATCGGAGTTCGGATGAAGAAGTTACAGCCAAAACAAAATTGCAAACCTGCAGTAACTTTGCCTAAGCGAATTTCCTGCAGAAAGTTAACCGACTTAACTTCGCCTAGCGAAAATCCTGCAGCACACCCTTGATATTTATTAGATATTTTGAGATCTTTTGGGATATTTTTTAATCCCTTCTCTCCTCTTCTCTTCCCTCTCTTGAGCCCTTAAGGCTTTAGGCTATATTTTAGGGTTAGTTTGAGGGATTTTTGAGGGAGAGCTCTCAACCTGAGGTGGAGGATGAAGAGGGAAGCGATCGTTTGATGGTTCTAGTGCCAATTCTTCGGATATAGGCTAAGTCACTCGTTTCCTCTCTTTGTTTTCTTCATTTTGGTAGTTGTTGAGAATGTTTAGCTCGTTTTATATTGTATAAATGGTTAGGGCCATGAGTTAAACATGGATTGTAATAGAGATTAACGTATTATTTATGAAAATGTAGTTTTGGTTGAATTTTTGTTTCGTTTATGGTTGTTCCTTATAATTTCGATTGTGTTTCCATGTTTTCTATGATTATATGCTAGTTTAGATATATTGAGAATACGGGGTTTGACACTCGGGAGAGGTAACCCCGGATTTGGACTAGGGTTAACACAACACGACAATCTAACGACCCGGGAGGGCGTTAGAAAGTGTGCAATCGATGACGTTGGCGCGAGACTCACGTGACCTAGAGTCGTTAAGACGTTGAGGGGGACTTCAGTGTTGACACGAAGTCACGTATTCCCCAGTCTTACACTCAGAAAAGGTGGCGAGGGAGTTTACGAACCGAGATTGTCGGATACGCCGAACGCCGTTAATGTTAACTAAAACGAAATCAAACGCATTTAAGTAAATAAAGTTAATCCCTAGGAAATCTACTCCCCTAAACAATCTCAAATTAGTATTTATAGTATAGTTAACTTAATTAGTATTTTAGTTTAGTATTAGTATTAAATTAAATTCCATCTTTGTCACCTAGAAAAAGTCAGGTTATGATAATTGCGATATTCGATAGTAACAACACCAATCCCTGTGCATACGATACCCAACCGAAAGGTCTACTATACTAAAACTTGATTCGTACGCTTGCGGTGAAAGTGGCAATGCTTATTTAGCGGCCACCAAGTTTTTAGCGCCGTTTCCGGGGATTGTCTTGTTGATTGCTATCAATATTGGGAGTAAATAACTCGATTTTAATCTAGGCATTTCTTTTGTATATAATTTTCGTTTGTAGTTTTGTTTTTGTTTTCTTACAGGATGCTTGAAGATGTTAGATTGACAGGTACTCCGCAGTTCGATCATTGAAAATCTCGCCAGTCTTGAGGGTATGTATCGGGTCGAGGACAATAAACCAAGCCCTTCTTGGGAGGCAACTCGGGGTCACAAAAAAAAAGTTAGATACATCTTCGTCAATTTGAGTCGGAGGCGAGATCCTCTCGCCTCCCAGGTATGTGTTCTAAACCTCCCGTCTTTAATATCATGCTATATATTGTCATTGGGATCGTGACGGCTCGTTTTGGACATCACCTGTGTTGAGTTGGTGGTGATGTGTAGTATGTTTTAGTATGTGTATATGTTTTTAGTTAAATTTTACTGTTTTTATCATTTGCATGCTTGTTTAGGATTAGTTTGTTTAGTTTAGTTGTTGTTTTGTGCTGAGTTTTGACGTCATTTGGGCCTATACCCGATGATAATTTTGTCCCCTGATTGTTTTGAGGTCGAGCGTAACGCTCATTCATGTGTGTTCTGTGTGCTTAACGTATCGTTTAGTAAAAGTTATTGTAGACCCTAAATGCACGAGCACGTAAACTCAATATAGCACTATCTTATTAAACCGAATTTGGACTATTGAATTAAAATTGCAAACCTGCAGTAACTTCGCCTAGGCGAATTTGTAGGCGGTGGACTTAGAAATGTTTCTACTGGGGTTTCCACCTAGGCGAAGGAATTTCCTACCTAGGCGGTGGGCTATCAGTAGCCTTTTGTCATTCTCTGCATCTTCACTGCCTAGGCGGAGGTCTGGACGCCTAGGCGGTGGGCTTCCTTCATATTTTTGCCTCCTTACTTGTTTATCCACCGTAACTTCGACTCGCCTTCGGTTCGATCTCATTGTTTTCGCTCCAGTTTCCTATCTTTTTGCTCCACACGCCTAATTTATACAAAAAGTGTAAAAACATATTAAAACATATAAAAATAACTATAAACGTACTCGAAAACTAACAAATTTGGATTGAAAATATGTAGGTAATTTACACTTATCAGTGGTAGAAGCTCCGAGTGGAAAAATCACTTATCAATTATTTGTAATTGGTAAGTTGAGTGTCAGATTAGATACTACTGGGATTGTTTAATCAAAGATAGCTGGTTTCAATCTCTTCTGGTAAAGAGATTGATGTTTTGATCTTTGCCTAAGGTATAAAAAGATTAGGTGTTAATTCTTCCTTGATTAAATTTGTGAGTGATTTTGTAAAGATTTCTTCCTTACTTGGGAAAATGATAGTTGGAGTGTTTTTGTGAGGTTTTGATTCTTGAGCCTAAGGTATAAAAAGAATTAGGTCGTGATTCTCCCTATAGTAAAATTAGGTTATTCTTAAGCCTGTAAAAAGTAGAGATTATTCCTAAGTCTGAGAATAGGAATTTGTAAAGGTTAATTCTGAGCCTGTGAAAATAATCTTTGTGAGGGTTTGGTTCCTACCTTTAAAGGGATCTTGAGTTTAGTGTGTGCGATTCTTCGTGGGGTTCGGAGGACAGGATTAGCCAAGAATAGCTTAGTGAACCAGGATATAGTGTGCCGTGATGCTTTATTTATTTTACTTATATTGTTATTTGGTGTGCACCTAGTCGATAACACATATCTGCTGCTATAAAGATAATAATAAATTTTAGGATAAAATTAATTGTTTGAATTTTTGAAGTATTATTATTATTCTGATAATTTTTTGTTATCTACCCAATTCACCCCCTTTTGGGTAACTCATTGGGCCAACAAAAAATATTTTTAACAAGGGAAAATGTTGGCCCAGTGGAATACCCAAGAGGAGGTGTGAATTGGTTAATTAAAAATTTATCAGAATAAAACTTTAATAAATCAAATAATTAATTTTAATCCTAAATTAATTATTATTTCTATATCACAACGGAATTAAATAATCAACTAAGTGCACACCAAACAACAAAAATAAACAAAGTAAATATTGCAGCACACCAAGATATATCTTGGTTCACCAAGCTACTCTTAGCTAGTCTAGTCCTCCGAGCCCCATGGAGATTTACACCCGCTAATTCTCAAGATCCCTTTAAAGGTAGGAACCAAACCCTCACACCAATTATTTTACAAGCTCAGAATCAACCTTTACAATATCCTTTTCTCAGGCTAAGAAAGAACCTCTACTTTTTATACGCTAAAGAATAATCTAATTCTTTTTAACACTAAGACCAAAGAATAAAAACCTCACCAATCACTCAAAATATCCTTTTACCCGGTAAGAATTGAACCGTTACAAATTTCACTCAAAAACACAATTCTATCCATGAAGAATCACTACCTCAATCTCTTTACAAGAACATAATAAAAACCTATTACCTCTGATTAAAAACCCCCAATAGTATTTAACCCATTACACTACTCACCAATACAAATTGATAAGCAAAAAATCTCACTCAGAATTTCTACCACCCTAGATAAATAATAACTCAATTAATATCCCAAATCTAGTGATAGAAAAATATGAGATTGAAAATCTGATTTTAAACAAGATATGGGTAGCAAATAAATGAGGAAGTAATCAGATTCAAGATATTGTTTATAAATTTTTTTTTCAATAAAAATCAAAAACAATTTCTAAGATCAATTTACGAAAAGATAAAAAAGTAATGCAATAATAGAATATAATTGGAAAGATCTCACCCGGAATCTACATAAAGAATAATTAGAATGATGTAACTTCAAATCCAGTAGTAACAAAGATTAATAGCAATTGATCTTCAAGATCGCCTCTCAGAATAGCTCACACAATGTCTCAGAATGATGACTCTTATAACAACTCACAAATGATCTTAACTCTTATGCTCTCTTGATATTGATTTGATGATTAGTCTTTATATATAAAAAACGCAAGTCTTTATATAGGATAATGAAATCATCCATCTAACGGCTAGTTCCCACTTATCATGACATTTAAATGCTCTCTTAGACCACTTATATCATTATGACTTCATTTTGGTTCAATTCACTTAATAATGGCTTTTAAATCTTTCAATTAAGCCCCCCAAATATTTCTCAATCTCAATTAATTATAATAGAATCAATTTTATGTACCAAATTGAGAAATATTAAAATTTAATAAACCAATTCAATAGGATTTAGATATTAGGTGAAGCATATCATAAATATAATAATATCCCCGAAATCTCTTTGAAATCCTAACAAAAAACGACTACTTTTGGATATAATCTCGGAATAAACATAATCTTGAAACAGTGTATTCGGTCGACTGGTCGGTCGACTGTCCAATTCAGAATGTAGCCAAGCCAATGCTGCTGCGTTCATCGGTCGACCTACCTGTCGACTTGGAAATTCAGAAAGTTCAGTTTATCTTCACTGGTTGACCTACCTGTTGACTTAGAGATACAGAGTGTTCAATTTCTCTGCACCGGTCGACCTACCTATCGACTTAGAGATACAGGTTGTTTCTGCTACTTGTTCCGGTCGACTCATCAATCGATTTGTATATGTTGGATCTCTTCTCTGAACTCGTTTTTAACTTATTCTTTTTTTACGTTTTTGCCCCTTTAACAATTTTCTTTTCTAAATTAGCTCCATTAACTTCTTAAATTCCATTTTAGTCAATTAAAAATATTTCTTTTCAAATTACATATAGGAGCAAATAATTTCATCTTATCAAAATACACATAAATAATAATAAAAAATTATGGCGTGTGTATGTTCCTAATTGAGATATTAAGAGTTGAAATTCACCTGAGTTATTTTCCCTAATTTCTTCAAACTCTTAATTCTTCATCATTTTTGACATTATCATTTAGCATCCATTTAATTTGCATCTTCATAACTGGAACTTAAATAAATGAATTACTCAATTAAACTGTTAGTTCCACCAAAATATCAATACTTAATTGTTCATCAAAATCTTAAGATCAATATAAAATATTACTTGTTTTATTTGTACAGAAGAAAATCATTTTTAGGAAAAATATTTTTTAGTTTAGAGATGAACGAAGATTAAAGTTTTGGTCAAAGAATTTTTTTAGAAAAATCTTTTTGGGGTTTCCAAAGATGAAGAAAAACATTTCTTTAAAAATCTTTATTTTATGGAAAGAACTTTTAGGGAAGGAAAACAATACTATTTTTTTGTAGCTTCATTGTTTTGAAGAAGACAATGAGTTGTTTTTTCTAATATTTACAAAATGAAAGTAACAAAATTTCACACATATTTTTGTCATAACAACCTTAACTAAAATCATTTGGGGAAAGTATTTTTCTTCAACCACTTTTAAAGTTTCTCACAAGTTAGGAAACCTAACAAACAAGGTATATATAATCATCCCTTTACGATTTTAGTTTAGGAAAAACTTTACTTTTTTTTTTCTTCATTTTTTTTTTCATTTTTTGATATGTAGGAAAAATAAGAAAATGAAAAATATATGTATAATAAGTATGGTATATATATACACACACACACACGTATAAATAAATGTGTATAATGTTAGTCTAAGGACTCAACTCGGTGCCAATCTAAGGTCTTGACTTAATATATATAATAGTATATGTAAAAGGTCTATCCAAGGACTGTGACTCAATGCTAGTCCGAGGTCTTGATTAAAAAGGGAAAAAAATACGTAAATATAAAATGTGTAAAGGTGCTGTAGACACAACATTTTGACCGTCCTGCAAAAATTTTATGCTTTATTTTATTTTTATTTTCAAAAATATAAAAAAAAAATAGAGAAAAAAGAAAACAAAAAATGAAAAAAGAAAAGAAAGATAAAAGAAAATAAGAAAAAATAAAATAAAACTGAAAAAAATGGAAAAGAAAAGGTTTCCTTGTCAAAATAGGATTATGTTTCCTTTTCCCTTTCCTTTTAGGTGTTGTTTCATTTTCCTCGTCGAATTGAGACTAGGGTTTCCTAAGATTTCTAGAATTTTTCACTCTCCATCCCTTGTTATAAATAGGACCCTCCTCCCCATAGTTTAGAAAAAACAAAAAAAAATTAGAGAGAAACCCTTCGGGAGACATTCAGAAATTGAGAGAAAAAAATCCTTAGAGAGTGATTCTCATCGTAAACCCTTTCGAGAAGCTGTGTGCAAGAGAGAAAAGGCCAAGCATCGGGATTCTTGGCCTAGAACAGATATGTTTTCTGATTTTTAATTATTTTTTCAGTTTATTTTATTCTCTTCGCAATTTAAATTTCTACAAGCTTTATTTATTTTTTATTGTCTGATGACTCGATAAAAAAATACTAGGATAAGGTTCCTTATTCTCGATCTGAATTTTTGAGCGTTTAGACGAGGACACCCGTATCTCGCTGTTTTTTATTTTCTATTTTTTTTAATTTTATAATAATAAATGGGAAAAACTAAAAAAACAAGTCATCCAATGATCCGATGAAAATGCCAGGGTGGGTTTCTCGTGCTTAAACTTTACTCCGAGCATTAGGTGAAGGATGTTTTATTATTTATTTTGCTGTATTTTTTTATTTTTGTATTTTCTGTATTTTTTTAATTTTAATTGTAATTTTATTCTTCTTATCAAAACCCTAAAAAATAAAAATAAAAATAAAAAATAATAAAATCTTTTATTGGTAGGAATTAATCTTTACGAACCTTAAGTTGAATCCGGCGATTCGATAAATCGTGGAAGAGTTTTCCATGAATTCATTTCTATTCCCCGACCTGAGTGGAATTTAGAAACAAATGATTTTAGAAAATCTCTTCCCTCGAAAGATTTTTCGTCGGATTTCGTTTAAGTTTTGGAAAGATTAATTTCAACTAAATTGTTTCCGTGAACCTCCCTCGATTCTCATATCCGTAGAATTTGAGGGAATTCCAAATCGGGACTTCTTTAAATTAATTGGGCAAACTTAAAATAAATATTTTTACATCCATTTAGTATAATTACTTTTTGCATTATTTAGAGGGTATGTTTAGTACACTTTCACCACTCACACTTTTTTTTTCTACATATAGTTTTTTTTAATTTCATAAATTCATGCTACCTTTTTATATCTAGTCACGACACATTTTTTTATAATTAAATCATTGTCAGATATAATCATATTAATTCACGTAGTATTCACATCAGTTTGTGTTGATGTATTTAAATTAAACCCTTTAGTTTTTGTTTTTTTTTTGTCACTTTTACATATAAAATAAAATTCATATAATCTTCATTTTCACATTCATATTTTCATATTTATTCAATTATTTGAGTTTGCTCATTTAAAGTAAAGACGTCTTTAGGAAACATATATAAATACCCCCTGGGGACCATCCTTATCGAACCCTTAATATTCGATAAGAGGTTATACTAGAGGAACATTCCAAAAAATCCAAAAACTTGTCCTTCCTTAGTTGTGAAAATACCAAAAAGATTTTATAAGAAGAAAATAATTTCAAAATAAAAAAAAACACTGGGACTAAACTAATTGGACATAAGGTACCATTTTCGGACGGATGTCTTGGGGTGCCTAACACCTTCCTCGAGCATAACCTACCCCTGAGCCTTTAAATGAATCTTTGGTTTGATCGTATTTTTTTGGAGTCAATTTTTACTTATGCCTTTTAAATTATTTTCTAAAAATTCAGTGACCTAGCACACCATTTAAATCTAATGCTAGGTGGCGACTCTTTATTTTTTAAAAACGGCCTAAGTATTTTTTGAAAATCGGTGCTTTAAAAACCCCTATCCTTAAGCTTTTTAATTATTTATTATTCTTTTCTTTTCGGAAAAACGGGGCGTGTCAGCTGGCGACTCCACTAGGGAGAATTAGAGGGTTAAGCCTAATATGTCCAAATAAGTCCAACTATTCCATGTCCGAATGTTATATTTTATTTTATTATCTTTTCTTTTTGTTTTCGTAAATAAGTTGTGGTGTTGGTTCATTTTCTTCTTTTCTTTCTTTTTTATTGGGCTCTTGTATTGCTGTAAACCCTTAGACATGAGTATGGTCGTCTTGTATCCATATTATCCCAACGGGATTCTATGAATACAAGGCGTGTGTAAAGGGGTTTTACTTGATAAATTGATGATGTCTTAGGAAGTTTTAAAAACCAAACGGGTTCAAAGTTTCCAATACCGATTAAGTAAAGAAAAAAAATTCATAAATTATTATCTGTTTTGATCAGTCATTATCAGAATTGAAAACTTCGAACTCGAATGAATTTTATGACTACCTAAGACCCATGTGGACTGATAAATAAGCTTGTTGAAAGAACAGGACGAGACAAAAACATTGGTCCCAAAAATGCAATTCCGATTCCCCCCATCCAAAGTTCGGTCTTTACTCGCAATCGGGCCCAGACTCATTCTAGGATGACATCAGAAAGTAATCCTGAATCTTCCTATATGGCCCAAATGGCTCGAATGCAGGAAACTATCGACATATTGAGGAAAAAGATCAACGAACTTAGTCGACCTTAGGAGGTGCCTGTCTTTCCGTCTAGTGAAACTCATGTGACTGACTCACAAAATGGAAACCCTCCAAGTGTCGGGATGGAAAACTTGGTGCTGAATCCGAACTACGTCGGGTTGAACTCCATGGTACCGGTCTACTATGGACCTTAGATGTTCCTTCACCCTTTCATCTATGGAGTGCCAGTATATCTTAGCCAGGGGCATGTCTATCAGGCCTCACCCAATGGCTCGGCCCCCTCCGCACCGCAAATCATCATTCACCCGGAGAAGGTCGTTGCTCCACCAACGATCTGATAGCCAATCAATAGGCCCTGACCATCGAAATCGAAAACATAATTTTTTTTCTAAAATGCTGCAAAACTAGGGTTCTTGTTTATTTTCAATTTGCTATATGTTTTTGATAAAATTGAGAAATCTTCACATACCTTTCCATCCCGTTGGTCTTTTCGATAGGAAAGGATTTTCTCTGTAATGTCTTTTTAAATTTCTATAATGCAATACTGTTTATACAAAACTGTGATCTAATGTTTGAATCTTACTCATTTAGGTGCCCAAAATTACCTGCATATGTTGTATGTGATGTGACTGAGCGAGGATGTGAAGGTATGATTTCAATACAGAGTCAGACCACGATCCAATGAGACTAGAAACAAAGAAAGATTTTGTTTAGCCAAACGATGGTGAGATGCAAAAGGCCCCTAACCAAATTCGACAGCAATTCCAGAGTACTAGGGGATTCGAAAGTCAAGATTTGTATCCATTGTCCTAATGATGCTTTGATATATTGTTGCAAGATGATAAAACTATCTCTCGTGGTCCTTTAGTGATTGATAAAACTGGGTGTAAATATCTAGGTTCGCCCGCTGTCTGAGTTACCCAATGGCGAAAAGGGAACAAAATCATCCCAGGCCAATGATCCCAATGAAGAAACTCTTAAATGTTGCAAGAAGGTCTTAATTCGCAAAGAATATCAAGTTCATTGATAAGTTCGACTGCCCCTGAACCATTGTAAGTTCGATCATCTTTTTTTTGAAAAAAAAAAGAAAAAAAAAAAGGGAAAAGAAAAGAAAAAAAAAAAAAAAAGAAAAAAAAAAGAAAGGGAAAAACGAAAAGTGGGGTAACCGAGAAAGAAGCGCTGCTGCAAACGTGGAAGGGATTTGAAGAGTAAAGAAATATGATATATTGGTTTGTTTAAGTTTTTTGCCTCGGTCCAAATTGGCGGGCAAACAACGTTTTTCGGAATCAGAACTTGATGGATTTGAATGGAATTAGAATTTGTGAAAAGAAACATTGGTCGTGGTCTAGAAATATATTGGAATCATATTCCTCTACAATCTGACTCAAGATCTCACAGAAAATCATATCGGGCATTGAAGGTACTCCTTTAGTAATTTTCGACATTTCTCCATTTTTGGACTAAATCAGTTTTGTAGGACTTGAGAAAACACAGAGCATGTGGGAGTATTACAACCCCAAGCAACAATGCACCTAGAAATTTGAAAAGACAAGAATCTAATCGTGCAAGCCAAGAAGACCTTGATAAAGGTATGTTAGGCCCTCCCATGAGTTGAAAAGTAAAATCTCGAAGTTGAAGGAAAAAAAAAAAAAGATTTTCATCGAATCATCCAAGGCATGTCGGGCCCTGAGTTGGAAAGAGAAGCCTCTAAATTCAAATGAAAGAATCTCTCGATACTGTTCCGATACAAGTGCCATCAGCCAAAGCGATTACGACAAAAAATGGGGAATGGAATTGTGAGTCGTCAAAGGTGACAAGTTTTTCAGACTAAATTTTTGTGTTGCATGTGTTTTTCTTGTTCACTTACAAAGATCTCAAAAGGACTAGAAGTATGGATTTCCCTATCACTAGGACTTTTTACCTACCGACTCAAATTGGAGACTCTTATTGCTGAAAATTCAGAAGCTCTAAATGAGCTTCCAGGTATGGGTTTTGCCCTGAAATGAGCATTTAGTGAACTACGCTAAACTTGATCCTCGGCGTAATGCTAAGGTACGTAGGCAACCTGTAAAGGTTCGGTCATCTGAGAGTTAGGCTGTGGCACATTTTATATATTTGCTCTCTTATTTTTGCCCAACCACAAGCTGGGGTATATTTTATACCTCTAGACTTTCTTTCGTCCCCCAGCCAAGAGGGTTGGGGCTTGAGCCATTTTCTATTACTCTAAACGATCTTCTAAACGGATACTTGTTCGTCATGAGTATTGTCATGAGTCTTTTTTTTTTATCATACTAAACGATCCTCTAAATGAACATTTGTTCCTCATGAGTATCGTCATGAGTCTTTTTTTCATTACTCTAAACGATCCTCTAAATGGACATTTGTTCGTCATGAGTATCGTCATAAGTCTATTCTTTTTTATTACTCTAAATGATTCTCTAAACGAACATTTATTCATCATGAGTATTGTCATGAGTCTTTTTTCATCACTCTAAACGATCCTCTAAATGGACACTTGTTCGTCATGAGTATCGTCATGATTTTTTTTTCTTTTTTCATTCTATAATTACTCTAAATGATCCTCTAAACGGACACTTGTTTATCATGAGACTATTTTTCATTACTCTAAACGATCCTCTAAATAGACATTTGTTCATCATGAGTCATTCTTTTATTACTCTAAACGGACACTCGTTCGTCATGAGTCATTTTATTTTATTTGTTCTGTCATTGAAAAATGCACTTTGAAAAAAAATCAGAAAATGGGACGTTCAAAATGATGTGATCTCCTATCTTTGTCAAGTAAGTGAAACTCGCATGACAAAGAGGAACAGCTGTAGACACGACATTTGACCGTTTCACAAAAAATTTATGCTTTATTTTATTTTTATTTTCAAAAAAATAAAAAAAATAAAAAAATAGAGAAAAAAGAAAAGAAAATAAGAAAAAAGAAAAGAAAGATGAAAGAAAATAAGAAAAAAAAATAAAACTGAAAAAAAATGGAAAAGAAAAGGTTTCCTTGTTAAAATAGGATTATGTTTCCTTTTCCCTTTCCTTTTAGGTTTTGTTTCATTTTTCTCGTCGAATTGGGACTAGGGTTTTCTAAGGTGTCTATGATTTTTCACTCCTCATCCCTTATTATAAATAAGACCCTTCTCCTCATAGTTTAGGAAAATAAAAAAAATAAAAAAAACAAAAAAATAAAAAATTAGAGAGAAATCCTTCGGGAGACATTCAGAAATTGAGAGAAAAAAATCCTTAAAGAGTAATTCTTATCGTAAACCCTTTCGGGAAGCTGTCTACGCAAGAGAAAAGGCCAAGCATTGGGATTCTTGACCTAGAACAGGTATATTTTCTAATTTTTAATTCTTTTTTCAGTTTATTTTATTCTCTTCGCAATTTAAATTTCTGCAAGCTTTATTTTTTTATTGTCCGATGACTCGATGAAAAATGCCAAGATTAGGTTCCCTATTCTCGATCTAAATTTTTTAGCGTTTAGACGAGGACACCCGTATCTCGCTGTTTTTATTTATTTTTTATTTTTTGTATTTTTTTATTTTATAATAATAAAGAGGAAAAGCTAAAAAAGAAAGTCGTCCGATGATTCGATGAAAATGTTGGGGTGGGTTTCTCGTGCTTAAAACTAACTCCGAGCGTTAGGTGAGGGATGTTTTATTATTTATTTTGCTGTATTTTTTTGCATTTTTTTAATTTCAATTTTAATTTTATTCTTCTTATCAAAACCCTAAAAAAAATAAAAATTAATAAAATCTTTTATTGGTAGGAATTAATCCTTATGAACCTTAAGTTAAATCCGACGATTCGATAAATCGTGGGAGAGTTTTTCGTGACCTCGTTTCCATTCCCCGACCCGAGTGGAATTTAAAAATGAATGGTTTTAGAAAATCTCTTCCCTCGATAGATTTTTCGTGGGATTTCGTTTAAATTTTGGAAAGATTAATTTTAACTAAATTGTTTTCGTGACCCTCTCTCAATTCTCATATCCATAGAATTTGAGGGAATTTCAAATCATGACTTCTTTAAATTAATTGGGCAAACTTAAAATAAATATTTTTATATCCATTTAGCATATTTACTTCTTGCATTATTTAAAGGGTATGTTTAGTACACTTTCATCACTCACACTTTTTTTTTCTACATTTAGTTTTTTTTTTTAATTTCATAAATTCATGCTACGTTTTCATATCTAGTCACGACACATTTTTTTATAATTAAATCATTATCATATATAATCAGATTAATTCACGTAGCATTCACATCAGTTTGCATTAACGTATTTAAATTAAACCCTTTAGTTTTTGTTTTTGTTTTTACTTTTGCATATAAAATAAAATTCATATAATCTTCGTTTTTGCATTCATATTTTCATATTTATTCACTTATTTGAGTTTGCCCATGTAAAGTAAAGAAGCTTTTAGGAAACATATATAAATACCCCCCCCAGGGACCATCCTTATCGAATCCTTAATATTTGATAAGAGGTTATACTGGGGGAATATTTCAAAAAATCAAAAAACTTGTCCTACTTTATTTATGAAAATACCAAAAAGATTTTATAAGAAGAAAATGATTTCAAAATAAAATAAAACACTCGGACTAAACTAATTAGACTTAATTGGACATAAGGTACCATTTTCGGATGGGCGTCTTGGGGTGCCTAACACCTTCCCCGAGCGTAACCGACCCCCGAGCCTTTAAATGAATCTTTGGTTTGACTGTATTTTTTTGGAGTCAATTTTTACTTAGGCCTTTTAAATTGTTTTCTAAAAATTCGGTGACCTAGCACACCATTTAAATCTAATGCTAGGTGGCGACTCCTTATTTTTTAAAAATGGCCTAAGTATTTTTTGAAAACTGGCGCTTTAAAACACCCATCTCCTTAAGCTTATTAATTATTTATTATTCTTTTCTTTTCGAAAAAATGAGGCGCGTCAGGTGTAGAGTGGTAAAACAAATGGCAGAATAGTAAATGCAAAAAACTAAAAGCGCAGAAAGGCACAAAAAGGGAGGTGCAAATTAATTTTTATTTCATTTTATTTCTTATCTTGACACTTTTTGTCAATTACATGTGATTTTTCTTTTCTTGTAATTGAAACAAAAAAAGTGAAATTCAATTACCCAAATTAATAGTGGAATGTTCAATTTCAAAAAATAAATTATTATTTGTAGTCAATTTGACAAAACAGACGAAAAATTCAATTTTGGGGGTTAAAATAAAAAGTGGTTGGAATTGGTAAAACTTCTAAAAATTAAGGGGTGAGAAATGAAATAAATTATATCCGAAGTGATATTCTATGAAAATATACTTTCAATTTAATCAATTTAGTTCCCAATTAACTTTTAGAAATTTTGATTTTAGCCCAAAACTTAATTCTTCGCAAAATTCATTCAAATTGCTGATTTTTTTTTCATTTTCCTTTTTTTTTTTTTTTTCGTTCAAAACACTAAGTAAGGATTAAACACATGAATCTAAGGCATGGATTTGTCCCTTTAAATATAGTTTATAGTTTGTTAGAATTTGCAATTTAGACCCAATATTGTTACAAAACGCGAAAACGAGCGGGACAAAACAATGTGTCTACCCCTGCCCCTCTTTCTCATGTGAGTTTACTCGCGATGACAAAGATAGAATACATGCACCATTTTGTTCCGCTAGAAAATCTAAAAGAAATAACCAAACCCGAATCAGACTAGGTCGGTTATTTTTTTTTTTTCTACTGTTTTTTTTAACAAGAAAGAAAATGAAAATGGTATTTCAAGGGCACCATGGAATCATGAAAATCACACCTCACTCACCTCACTCTTCGAGGAAAAAGAAAAGTGCCAATTACTAATAGGAAATAAAGTAAAAAAAAAAAAAAAAAAGACATCGGGTAATATCGCTCATCACCATTGAGGAAAACATATAGCAAGCAGCGTTGGGGAAGATTGGTCATCTCCATTAAGGAAAACTAAAGCAAACGGGGCTGGGTAAGACTGGTCATCAGCGCCAAAAGTAAACTAAAGGAAAATATTACACCGCAGCATAGGCGTGGAAGATGATGCATCACCAACATCTCCTAGGTTTTGACCGAACCTAACCATTGATTGTCCTCTATATCTTAGACAAGCTAAGAATTAGGTCAAATGTAGTTCTAGCAAACTTGCTACTAAAGCAACAAAGAAAATAAAGTTATCAGCCTTTCTAGAGTTACCAAAACGGTAAAACAAATGGAGTTATCAACTTGTCGGAGTTACCTAAACGAGAAAACAAATAGAGTTACTGACTTGCTGGAGTCACCTAAACGAGATAACTAATAGAGTTACCGACTTTCTAGAGTCACATGAATGGGAAAACGAATCGAGTTACCGACTTATTGGAGTTACCTAGACAAGAAAATTAATGGAGTTACCAACTTTCTAAAGTCATCTGAACGAAAGAACGGATAGAGTTACGGACTTACCAGAGTCACCTAGACGAGAAAGAGTCAACTAGATGAGAAAACTAATGGAGTTACCGACTTGTTGGAGTCATCTAGACGATAAAACAAATGGTTACGTCATGACATAAAAGGTTGAAAATGTTGGGTCACCAATATCTCTAGAATTTAGACAAGACCATACTTGGGGTTTTCTATATATCCTGGTCATGTCAAGAGTTAGGTCAATTACAGTCCCGGCATCCCAACTTTTCATGAGGTAAGAAATGGTAAGCACTTGCAAATGATTTAGGAATTATTAGGAATGAGGACTCTATCGGAGAAATGGATTCCCCAAGCTACGCCTCGATTTTTCGTTAACTAGAAAGAGGCTTAGACAATTTGTTTTTAGAGAAATCGAATCATAGCCTAGCGTTTGAGTCCAGGCTTTAGGTATTTAAATGATTGTGACGATAGGTACCTTTTTAACCTGGAAAGGAGATAATGATGATATATAAAATGTGTCCCAATACTTAATTGTGATGATTAGATGTGATAAACATGCCCCAGCCTAAGGTTGGGGTGGTGATGGTGATATGTGATTAAATGTTTCCTAGCCTATGAATGGGGGCGATAGAGATTGGTTTCCTCTCGGAAAGCCTAATCTTATGACATATGCCTCGGCTTATGCTAGGATAGTAGTCAATAAAAGTGAACTTTTCAAGAAGTGAAACATGGTAAAGTGCGAGTTAGCTCATGCCAAGGGTAATAAAGAATGAATGTAGACTTTTCTCGGGGAATTATCACCTAATAGAAGCATCCCCCAGCTCGTGGTTGGGGGTAGTAAAAAATGAGGTCGTACTTTCTTTGTGGAAGCTAATTTTTAAGAAGTAGGCCCTAATTTTTCATTGTTACATCATTTTGGCAGTAATGTGACTAAGTTTGTGTAAACTGCTCACATATCACGTACCTTAAGTCAGAAGTAGGCCGAGATGTAGTTTTTTGTGCATTGGTGATTTTTTTTAATTAGACGATTGAATCCACATGGGTTGCCTTA
The DNA here is from genome assembly GCA_016647705.1 of Eucommia ulmoides. Classification (NCBI taxonomy): domain Eukaryota; kingdom Viridiplantae; phylum Streptophyta; class Magnoliopsida; order Garryales; family Eucommiaceae; genus Eucommia; species Eucommia ulmoides. The sequence continues at coordinate 35,630,323 of CM028334.1, read as the reverse complement.
CATATCTGGATTCTTAGGTCAGGAATCAGGTAAAAATGTGGTTCGTCAAAAACGACAATTTTGTTTTATTTGATAACCAAACCCATATGGGTTTCCTTATGTATCCTTATTTTTTAGGTCGGGAATGAGGTCAAAACATAGTTTGGGCTAAAGTATTTCTAAGATTTGGTAGCAAAGACGTATCACGTTTCTTAGGAAAAATAACAAACCTGTCCCATGATGGAACATGCCCCGACTCATGCTGGGGAATGGAAAATGAAGTCTTAAGGTGGACTTTTGATGAGATTGGCGCCATTTTTTCGACCACGGTTGGATGTCTTATAAATGCAGGATATCAATCATGGTTTACTATACTACCTAGGTTGGTTACCTCTTCATTTCTTCTCTATTTTTTGGGTTAATGTACAAATCCTCTTTTGTTGTAGGAATCGTATTTTTCCTCCTGTATTCAAAATAGAAAAAGAGTTAGATAGAAAGAAACTCACGTCCTTCTCATCTTCCTTTATCTGGAACTTGGTTGATTTCTTGTTGATTTCATGGAAATGGTTTTGCAGTCATTTTCTTGTCCTTAGAAACTTATACGTTCTTCTACTTTTCTTTTTACTGTATATTCTATTGCGACAAGTGAATTCTTTTGAGGTCTAATGGTTGAATTTGTAGGGTGGAACAATGATTCCTTGCTTTCCAATTGAAACTTGTTGTAGTGGAAACTCTTTACTATTGCGTCTTAACCATTCTAGGATGAACTTTTTTTTTTTTTTTTTTTTTTTTTTTTTTTTTTTTTTTTTTCTGCTTTTGTCTGGTTTCAGAATCAGTTAGCTGAATAGTTGGTATTGGTATTGTCTAGGAATTTCTTTGTTTTTTATTGGCGATATGGGTCCTTTGAGACAGTAGGACACTTTGTCTGAGGGTTAATGCTTTCTTTATTTCTTCAGCTCTTGTCACCAGTTCTTTGCCTTATCTATATTCAAGCTTTAGTTATATGGGAAAAACATCATATGGAAAATCATAAGTAATAGTTACTTAAACTGATACTCTACATGTCAAATATATATTTCCATTTTTTGAAGTCACTTCTCTTGGGAAATACAATATTTAATTTGGTTACTCATCGAAAACCTATAGGTTTCTAACAAATTCAATGTTTATTCCTTTGACGAGCGAAATACTCCAGATTATCTGTAGAACTCCTTGATTCCTCAACTTTTCCCATAACTAAGAATTCTTTTGGCGAAACAAAATTGATCAGCTTTTGCTCATTTTCTCTCTCCTTTTTATATATGTTATTTTTTCCCTTAACGCCCTTTGGGGTTTTCACTAAGGTTGATTTTCACAGTGTTGCACCTCAGCTCCCTTTTAGGTTTTCATTGGGTTGGTGGGTTTGTATCTTGCTACAATTCTTATATTTTTGCCTACAACGCCTTTTTGGGTTTTCTCGACGTCCTCGAGTCGCACATTTTTACCATTTTTTGCCCCTACTACCTTTCGGTGATGATTATAGGTTATTATATATATATAAGGGTATTATTTTTTATCCGCATCAGAATTAATGGGCTCCAGGAACTTTTCTCCATCTATCTCATGCATTATTAGGGTTTCGTGATAAAATATTTTCTTGACAATAAATGGACCTACCCATTTCGTCACGAATTTACCTTTACCTTTTTCTTGAAATGGAAAAATCTTCTTTAATACCACTTCACTTGGTCTGCAAACTTGCGAGTGAACCTTCTCGTTGTAGGCTCTAGCCATTCTTTGATGATAGCAATGCCCGCGCCAAATGGCGATAAGTCTTTTTTCATCTATTTAGCACAATTGATTGAGCCTTTGTTGTACCCATTCAGTTTCATCCATTTTTGCCTCTATCAAGATTCTCAAAGATGGGATCTCTAATTCTACCGGGATCGCAACTATTGTCCCATGTACTAGGGAGTAAGGCGTGGCTCCTGTCGATGTTCAGATTGAAGTTCGGTATGCCATCAAATCGAATTGGAGCATCTCATCCCATTACTTATGATTATCAATCATCTTTCTCAGGATTTTCTTAATGTTTTTGTTGGAGGCTTCTACTGCTCCATTCATCTTGGGGCGATAAGGTACCGAGTTCTAGTGCTCTACTTTGAATTGGGCATAAAGTGTTTTTATCATTCCTCCTTTGAGGTTATGAGCATTGCCCGTTATTAGGACTTGCAGCACTCTAAATCGTGGCAAGATATTTTCTCTATCAAATCAAGTCACCATTTTCTAGGTGTCACGAGTGAGTGGGATTGCTTCCACCCATTTGGTGAAGTAGTCAATATCTACCAAAATGAAATAGAGTCCACTGGCGCTATTGAGGTAATTGGACCAATGACATCCATTCCCCAAATCAAAAAAAGGCCATGAAGATTCTAGACAATGAAGCTCTGGTGGTGATAAGTAGATCTTATTGTCGTGTACTTGGCATTTATGACATTTTCATACAAAATCTATGCAATCATTTTTGTTGTTTTTTATTGGTGATGAAAAATGACTTAAAATATTAAAAAAAAATTTGGTTTTGGGAAAATATTTCTCAACAAGAGACAACGGTTTGAGAAGATTTTTTTTTTAAAAAAATTATTTATAAGAAATAATTATTAACAATTATTTGAAAGAAAAAAAATTCTTAAAGAAACAGTTTGGAATTTTGAAAAAATATTCCTAAAGGAAAATAAGGCTTTTGAAGAAACTTGAAAAATAATTTTTTTTTTGACAAAATGTTTTAGGTGGAAAGGGAAGTTTTTGTTTAAAGAAACAAACATGTTTTAAAACCAATGGGAGAAAAGGGTTTTTAAGAGAAGAAATATTTTTTTAGAAAATTTTTGTATTCTTGTGAAGAAGTCATTTTAAGAGAAAAACAAATTTTAGAGGAAAAAAAAATAAAAAATGCTCTTATTCTTTGAAGAAGGAAACACCTATTTTGTAAAGAATTTTTTTTTAGATTTTTTTTTCTGTAAAGAAAATATTTTTAAAAAGGGAAAACATTTCTTGTTTTATTTGTAAATAAGAAAATCATTTTTGGAAAAAATATTTTTTAGTTTAGAGATGAAAGAAGATTAAAGTTCTATTAAAAGAAATTTTTTAGAAAAATCATTTGAGGTTTTAAAAGATAAAGAAAAACATTTATTTAAAAATCTTTATTTATGGAAAGAACTATTAGGGAAGGAAAACAATAATTTTTTTTTTTTTTTTTGTAGTTTCTTTGCTTTGAAGAAGAAAATGAGTTGTTTTTTTCCCAATATTTACAAAATGAAAGTAACAAAATTTTACACATATTTTTGTCATAACAACCTGAACTAAAACCATTTGGAGAAAGGATATTTCTTAACCATCTTTTAAAGTTTCTCACAAGATTGGAAACCTAACAAACTAGGTAAAGAAAATCCTCCATTTATGAATTTTAGTTTAGGAAAATTTCTTTTTTATTTTTTCATTTTTCTGATCTTTTGTATTTTTTTAATTTTTAATTTTTCAATATGTAGGGAAAATATGAATATATATATATACACACACATATATATAAGTATAAATGTATAATGTTAGTCCAAGGTTTTGACTATGAAAGGAAAAAAATGCATAAATCTAAAGTACGAAAATGTGCAAAGTGGTAAATTAAATAACAGAAAAGTAAAAGCGTAGAAAGGCACAAAATGGGAGGTGCACATTAAATGAAAATAAATTATTCAAATTAATACTGGAATGTTCAATTTTAAAAAATAAATTATTTTTTATGGTCAATTTGACAAAACGGGCGAAAAATACCATTTTTGGGTTAAAATAAAAAGTGGTTGGAATTGGTAAAATTTCTAAATATTAAGGGGTAAGAAATGAAATTAATTAAATCCAAAGTGATATTCTACGAAAATACACTTTCAATTTAATCAATTTAGCCCCTAATTAACTTTTAGAAATGTCGATTTTAGCCTAAAACTTTGTTCATTGCGAAATTCATTCAAATTGCAGATTTTTTTCTTTCTTTTTTCAAAACATTAAGTAAGGATTAAACACATGAATTTAAGGCATGAATTTGAACAACTTTCCGAAACATAGATGAGAAAATTAATGGACTTACCAACTTTCCGAAGTCATCTAAATAAGAAAATGAATAGATTTACCGACTTATTGAAGTCACCAAAACGAGAAAACGAATAAAGTTACTGACTTAACAAAGTCACCTAGACGAGGAAACCAATAGAATTACCAACTTACCAGAGTCAACTAGATGGGAAAACTAATGGAGTTACTGGCTTATCGGAGTCACCTACACGAGAAAACGAATGGTTACGTCATGACATAAAAGGTTGAAAATGTTGGGTCACTAATATCTCCAGAATTTAGACTAGACCACACTCGAGATTTTCTACATATCCTGGTCATTCCAAGAGTTAGGTCAATTGCAGTCCCAACATCCCTAGCTTTCATGAGACTGGAAATGGTAAAGACTTGGCGAATGATTTAGGAATTGATGGGAATGAGGTCTCTATCAAAGAAATGGATTCCTTAAGCTATACCTTAATTTTTATTTAACATGACAGAGGCTTAGACATTTTTTAGAGAAACCAAATCATAGTCTGGTGTCTTAGTCCCGGATTTAGGTATTTAAATGATTGTGATGATAGGTACCTTTTAAACCTTGAAAGGGGATGATGATGATATATGAAATGTGCCACAATCCTTGACTGGGGTGATTAACTGTGATAAACGTGCCCCAGCCCAAAGCTAGGGTGGTGATGGTAATATGTGGTGAAATATGTTGTAGCCCAAGACTGGGTGTGATGGAGATTAGTTTTGTCTCGGAAAGCCTAATTTTGTGACTTATGCTTTGGCTCATGTTAGGATGGTAGTCGATGAAAGTGGACTTTTCAGGAAGTGAAACATGGTGAAGTGTGCGTCGGCTCATGCCAAGGGTAATGAAGAATGAATGTAGACTTCTCTCGGGTATTTTGACCTAATAGAAGTATCCCCCGGCTCGTGGTCGGGGGTAATAAAAAACAAAGTCGTACTTCCTTCGGGGAAGCTAATTTTTGGGAAGTGGGCCCTAATTTTTCGTTATTGCATCATTTTGGTAGTAACATGACCAAGTCTGTGTGGAGTGCTCATGTGTCATATACCTTAAGACTGGGCGTAGGTCGAGATGTAGTTTTATGTGCATTGGCGATTTTATTTTAATTGGACAATCGAACCCGCATGGGTTACCTTATATATCAAGATTCTTAGGTCTGGAATCAGGTCAAAACATGGTGAATCAGAAAGGATGATATTATTTTATTTGATGATTGAACCTTTATGGGTTGCCTTACAAGTCCGTATTCTTAGGTCAGGAATCAGGTCAAAATATAGTTCGTCACATGCAACGATTTTGTTTTATTTGACTATTGAACCAGCATGGGTTTCCTTATGTATCCTTATTTTTTAGTTCAACAATGAGGTCGAAACGTTGTTCAGGCTAAAGTCTTTCTAAGATTCGGTAGCAAAGACATATCAGGTGTTTCTTAGGAAAATAACGAAATTGTCCCATGATGAAACATGCCCCAACTCATGTTGGGGAATGGAAAACGAAGTTATGAGGTTGACTTTTTATGAGATTGATCCTATTTTTTGATCGAGTTGCATGTCTTATAAATACGAGATATCAATCCTTGTTGATCATAGTACCCAGGTTGGTTACCTCTTCATTTCTTCTCTATTTTTTTGGTTAATGTACAAATACTCTTTTGTTGTAGGAATCGTATTTCCCCTCCTGTATTCAAAATAGAAAAAGGGTTAGATAGAAAGAAACTCCCGTCCTTCCCATATTCCCTTATCTGGCACTTGGTTGATTGCTTGTTGATATTTTGAAAATGGTTTTGTAGTCATTTTCTGGTCCTTAAAAACTTATATATTCGTGTACTTTTCTTTTTCTGTCGCGACAATTGAATCCTTCCGAGGTCGAATGGTTGAATTTGTAGGGTGGAACAAGGATTCCCTGATTTCTTATTTTCCTATTGAAACTTGTTGCGGTGTAAAACTCTTTACTATTGTGTCTTAACCATCTTAGGATAACCTCTTCTTTGTTTTTTTTTTTTTTTTTTTTGTTTTTTTTTCTCTAGTTTCGAAATCGGTTGGCTGAATAGTTGGTATTGATATTGTCTGGGAATTTCTATGCTTTTTTATTAGCGATACGAGTCCCTTGAGAAAGTTGAACACTTTGTCTGAGGATTAATATCTTTTTTATTTCCTTGGCTCTTGTCACCTGTTTTTTGCCTTATATGTTTTCAAGCATTAGTTATGTGAGAAAAACATCATATGGAAAATCAGAAGTTATAGTTACCTAAACTGATGCTTCACGTGTCAAATATATATTTCCATTTTTGAAGTCACTTTCTTTGGGAAATAAAATATATGATTTGGTCACTCATCGAAAACTTATAGATTTCTAACAAATTCAACGTTTCTTCCTTTGACGAGCGAAATACTCCGGATTACCAGTTGAACTCCTTAATTCCTCAACCCTTCCCAACACTAAGAATTCTTTTGGCGAAACAATATTGATTAGCTTTTTCCCTTTTTCTTCCCCCCTTTTTTATATATGTTATTTTTTCCCTTAGCACCCTTTGGGGTTTTCACAAAACATTTTTGCACCTCAGCTCCTTTTTTGGTTTTTATTAGGTCAGTGGTTTTATATCTTGCTACGATTCCTATATTTTTGCCCACAATGTCTTTTTGGGTTTTCTCGATGTCCTCAAGTCACACAAAATTACCATTTTTTTTTGCCCCCACTACCTTTCGATGATTATTCTATGAATATATATATATATATATATATATATATATATATATGTCTACATTAGGGGTAGTATTTCTTAACCGCATAAGAATTAATGGGATCTAGGAACTCTTCTCCATCAATCTCATGTATTATTAAGGTTCTGTAATATAATATTTTCTTTACAATAAATGGACCTTCCCAATTTGGCGCGAATTAACCTTTGGCTTCTTCTTGAAATGGAAAAATCATATTTAATACCATTTCACTTGGTCTATAAACTCGCGGGTGAACTTTCTAGTTGTAGGCACTAGCCTTTCTTTGATGATAGCACTACGGGTAACAAATGGCGATAAGTATCTTTTCATTCATTTTTGCCTCCATCAAGATTCTTAAAGATGGGATCTCTAGTTTTGCCGGGATCACAACTACTGTCCCATCTACTAGGGAGTAAGGTGTGGCTATTGTCGATGTTTGGACTGAAGTTCGGTATGCCATCAAATTGATGGATATTTTCATCTCATTCCTTGTGATTATCAATCATCTTTCTCAGGATTTTCTTGATGTTTTTATTACAGGCTTCTAGTGCTCCATTCATCTTGGAGAGATAGGGTGCGGAGTTCTAGTGTTCGACTTTAAATTGGGTATAAAGGGTTTTCATCATTCCTTCTTTGAGGTTCTGAGTATTGTTATTTTTCATCACTTGTGGCATTCCATAGCGTGGCAATATATTTTCTCTAACAAATTGAGTCACCATTTTCTAGGTGACACGAGTGAGTGAGATTGCTTCCACCCATTTGGTGAAGTAGTCAATAGTTACCAGGATGAAATAGAATCCACTTGGCGCTATTGGGGAAACTAGATAAATGACATCCATTCCCCACGTAGAAAAAGTCCATGAAGCTGCTAGACAATAAAGCTCTGATGGTGATAAATAGATCATATTGGTGGTCGCAATTTATGCGCTGCCACTTTCACCGTAAGTGTATAGATCAAGTTTTAGTATAATGGACCTTTCGGTCAGGTATCGTATCCACAGGGATTGGTTGAGATTACTATCGAGTACCGCTACTTCGAATCAACGAAGAAGTCACCCTCAACGTCTTAACGACTCTACGTCACATGAGTCTTGCCCCAACGTCATAGATTATCCGGGTTATTGGATCATGGCGTTTGTTTATTCTAATCTGAATCCGGGATTTGTCAAACCCCGTATTCTCGATATATAAATCTAAGCACAATAAACAAACAATATGATAAACACACTCAAAACAGCGAAGAACAATCATCAAGAAACACAACTCAACCAAAATCACGTTTTTATAAATAATATTAATCCCATACATAATCCACGTTTAACCTATTTCCATAGCCGTTTATACAATTACAACTAGGCTAAACATCATCAAACATACATAGAAGATAACAAATAAAAGGAAAAACGGGTGAACTTAGCCGATATCCGAAGATTAGCTGCTAAAATCGTCCACCTAACGATTCTCCTTCTCCGCATGTTGATCTTCTCCTTTAGATATGTTTGAGCACTCCCCCTACTCTCTCTATATCCCAACCTAAGCCTTAAGGGATATAATGGCCAGAGGGAAGCAAAGGAAGAAGGAGAAAAGGGGTATAAATAGACAAAATATCTAAATAAATATCTAACACTACGTAGCGGCTGACTGCCATGGCGGTGGGTGATAGGTGTGATCTACCTACGTATTTTCAAATTGAATTAAGTTGGTTTTCGAGCGTTTATATAGTATTTTATTATGTTTTAATTAGTTTTTATCTTTTTGTACTAAATCAAGTGTGTGGGGCAAAAAGATAGAAAACTAGAGCGAAAATGATAAGATTAAACTGAAGGCTAGTCGAAGATACGGTGGATAAACAAGAAAGGAGGCAAAAATATGAAGGAAGCCTACCACCTAGGCGTCCAAACCTCTGCCTAGGTAGTGAAGATCCTGAGAATGACAACAGGCTACTGACAGCCTACTACCTAGGCAAGAAATTCCTCCGCCTAGGCAGAAACCCCAGCAGAAACATTTCTAAGTCCACCGACTACTTCTTCGCCAAGGCAGTCACCAAACCTGCAAAGTCGGTATAGGTGCTGTAACTTCAAGGCCAAATTGAAATATGATAAAATCCTATTTTGGAAACACTAAAAACCTTGAAGTTGTATATATTTTTCTTAGCTTTCCATAGGTTTTTGAATCACCTCAATCGAAGCTCAGATGAAGAAGTTACAACCAAAACAAGAAAGCATGTCACCGCCGCAGCGGTGACACCACTGCCACGGTGGTCAACCTACAGAAACTTTGTAACGGCTCTGTATATTCACCACCGCGGCAGTCGCCCTGAACTTGTAAAGTGTTTTTAGATATTTTAGGGTATTTTTGGCCCAATATCGTTCCCTCATCTCTTCTCTCCGGCCAAGGGGGCTTCCTAGGGTTAGATAGAATAGAGAGAGAGTTATGGAGCGTGCTCAAACATATCGGAAGGAGAAGATCAACACGCGGAGAAGGAGAATTGTTCGGTGGACGGTTTTAACATCTAATCTTCAAATATCGGCTAAGTTCACCCGTTTTTCCATTTATTTCTTATCTTCTATGTATGTTTGAGCATGTTTAGCCTAGCTTCAATTGTATAAATGGCTATGGCCATAGGTTAAACGTGGATTATGTATGGGATTAATATCGTTTATAAAAACATGATTTTGGTTTAGTTGCGTTTCTTTGATGATTGTTCTTCGCTATTGTGAGTATGTTTATCATATTGTTTGTTTATTGTGCTTAGATTTATATATTGAGACTATGGGGTTCGACAAATCCTGGATTCGAATTAGAATAAACAAATGCCACGATCCAATAACCCAGTCGGGGTTAAGATTGTGGACAATCTATGACGTTGGGGCAAGACTCACGCGACCTAGAGTCATTAAGACGTTGAGGGGACTTCTTTATTTATTTGAAGTCGCGTATTCCCTTGTCTTACACTTGGGAGAGGTGGCGAGGGAGTTTTAAAACTGAGATTGTCGATAGGGTAAACACAACGCACAAAATCTATGATATTGGGACAAGACTCATGTGACCTAAAGTCGTTAAGACGTTGAGGGGGACTTCTTCGTTGATACGAATTCATGTTATATCCATCATCTTACACTCAGGAGAAGTGGCGAAGGAGTTTACGAACTGAGGTTTTGTGTGCGATCAATGAGGTTGGGTCAAGACTCACGCAACCTAGGGTCATTAAGACATTGAGAGGGACTTCTTCGTTGACACGAAGTTGCATTACATCCCCCGTCTTACACTTCGGAAAGGTGGCGGAGGAGTTTTAGATACCGAGATTGTCAAATAGGTCGAACACCATTATTGTAAACTAAACGATATCAAACGTGTTTAAGTAAATAAAGTTAATCCCTAGATAATCCATTCCATAACTATCTCATATTAGTAATTAGGATAGTTAAAGTAGTATTTTAGTATTAGTATTAGTTAATTAAATTACATTTTTGTCGCCTAGATAAAGTCGAGTTATGACACTCACGGTACTCGATAGTAACAACACCAATCCCTGTGGATACGATAACCCGATATTTCACGATCATACTATACTAAAACTTTGACCCCGTACACTTGCGAGTAGACATATACGCTAGCGATCAAATCCTTGTCGTACAAGTTTTTGACGCTGTTGCCAGGGACTGGTTTGCTAGTTACTATTGATATTAGGAGTAAATAACTAGATTTTAATATAGGTATTTTTGTATATAATTTTCGTTTATAGTTTTGTTTTTGTTTTCTTATGCAGGGTACTTGGCGATGTTAGATCGATGGGTATTTATGCATCCCTTTTAACAGGATTCCAATCCATTTTATGTTGTTTGGCCAAGCACAAAATCCGGTGAGGCATTTTGTTGAAAGATTGAGTCATTCAAAGAAAAACCTCACCAATCTTGACGGCGTTATGAATATGTCGGGCCAAGGAAATTAAACCACGTGCTTCTTGGGAGGCAACCCAAGGTCAAATAAGTTAAATCCGTCACATTCGACTTGAATCGGAAGTAAGATCCTCTCGCCTCCCAGGTAAATATTCTAAACACCCTTCGTCAGCATGCTTTAATTCCACATATTGAGATTAATGATTGGGACCATTGAGGACACTATCCATTTTTGAGTTCAGAGGTGATGTGTCGTATTTAGTATTGTTAGTTTATGTGTTAGTGTTTTTCCGTATTGAATATGTGTTTAGGTTAGAATGTGTTTATATTTTTGTGTTGATTGTGTTGCATGCTGAGTTTTATGTTCATATGGGTCGTTACTCGATGATGAAATTACCCTTAGTTGTTTTCGAGGTCAAGGGTAATCCCCATGCATGTGTGATTCTGTGTACTTGACTATGCGTTTTGGTCAAAATTATCGTAGATCCTAATTTGCACGGGCACATAGACTCAATGTAATTCTATTCAATTGACTTGAGGACGATTATCGATTAACCAAATTCATGACACATGAAGGATTCTAGAACTTGATTGAGAGGAAGCTTGAGGCAAAATCCTAGGCGAGGTAGTTCAGGAGACGTGATTTAGGCAGTCATTTTGTCACTTGAGCCTTTTTAAGCCTACCCTATTAAATGTTTATCCCTCGTTACCCTGTTGAATCCTAAATGCAAATTCAATTCCGAACACATAAACTAATACTATGGTCAGTGGATCTTTTTTCAAACCTAAATCGCTGAATTTAAAGGCACATTAGAGTGAATCAAGTTAGCAATTGTAAATGCTACTTGATGTGAGCAGTTGGGTTTAGGGCGAACTTCTATTTGGTTCGGTATTTGAGTACTCACTTTTCATTTTTCATTTGTATTTCACACACCCCTTAAATTGTAACAATCAAATAAGTTTAGGGGTGTGTTTGTTAAAAAAACAAAAAAGAATCAAATGTACATATGGTTTTTAATTTCCGTTTCTTTTTTACAAGTGAGTACGTCAGTCTTAAATGCATGTTTGAGATTGTTTTCAATTTAACTGTGGGGTTCGAAAGTGAATGTGCCAAGCATTGAGCCTTGGGTAACGTTAAGTTAATGACGTTAACCCGTTTTCTATTGCAAATTACCCTTGGCCAATTATTCCTTAACCGAATCAAGTCCTTTTGATCTTTACGAACTACTAAACCTACATTAGTGGAGAGTGGACCCCAATAAGGCCTATGAAAATCCTAGTCCTAAACGATCTAAGTCATGATTTTCGTTGGGGGATAATCCAATCAGACCGTTGTATAGTTATATTATTGAGTCTTACACTAACACGTTTATAGGATCTAGAATAGCGTTCACCATTATTGCATATCAAAATTCTAGAACCTCATGATGTGTGTCACTGCCTGAACTCGATATGACTGGCAGTTGTTGAGGGACAAAAATAAATAGTCCGTTAGAAAGATTCGAAACACGCATGTATTTATGTTTAGATTGTTTTTAGGTTGTTTGTTATTTACTTTTGTTTTGTATTTTTCATTTTAGTGTGTGTGTTTGGCTCAAGGATTAGCCAAATACCAAGTTTGGGAGTATTTGATAGTTGTGATCTACATACGTATTTTTAAACCGAATTAAGTTGGTTTTCGAGCATTTATATAATATTTTATTATGTTTTAATTAGTTTTTATCTTTTTGTATTAAATCAGGTGTGTGGGGCAAAAATATAGGAAACTGAAGCGAAAACAATGAGATCGAACCGAAGGCGAGTCGAAGTTACGGTGGATAAACAAGCAAGGAGGCAAAAATATGAAGGAAGCCCACCGCCTAGGCGTCCAGACCTCTGCCTAGGCAGTGAAGATGCTGAGAATGCGAAAAGGCTACTGACATCCTACCACCTAGGTGGAAACCCCAGCAGAAACATTTCCAAGTCCACCGCCTACTTCTTCGCCTAGGCGGTCACCAAACCTGCAAAGCCGGTACAGGTACTGTAACATCAAGGCCAATTTGGAATATTCTACAATCCTATTTTGGCAACACTAAAAACATGGAAGTTGTATATATTGTTCTTAGCTTTCCATAGGTTTTTGTATCACATCCATTGGAGCTTGGACGAAGAAGTTACATCCAAAACAAGAAAGCGTGTCACCGCCGTGGCGGTCGACCTGCACCTGTAAAGTGTTTTTAGATATTTTTGGATATTTTTGGCCCTATATCCTTCCCTCCTCTCTTCTATCCAATCAAGGGGCCTTTCTAGGGTTATATAGAATATAGAGAGAGTTATAGAGAGTACTCAAACATATCGGAAGGAGAAGATCAACACGCAGAGAAGGAGAATTGTTCGATGGACGGTTTTAGCGTCTAATCTTCGGATATCGGATAAGTTCACCGATTTTTCATTTTATTTATTATCTTCTATGTATGTTTGAGCATGTTTAGCCTAGTTTCAATTGTATAAATGGCTATGGCCATAGGTTAAACGTGATTATGTATGCGATTAATATCGTTTATAAAAACGTGATTTTGGTTTAGTTGCGTTTCTTTGATGATTGTTCTTCGCTATTATGAGTGTGTTTATCATATTGTTTGTTTATTGTGCTTAGATTTAGATATTGAGAATACGGGGTTTCACAAATCCCGAATTTGAATTAGAATAAACAAACGCGACAATCCAATAACCTAGCCAGGGTTAGGATTGTGTACAATCTGTGATGTTAGGGCAAGACTCACGTGACCTAGAGTCGTTAAGACATTGAGGGGGACTTCTTCGTTGATTCAAAGTCACGTATTCCCTCGTCTTACAAGCGGGAGAGGTGGCGAGGGAGTTTTAGAACTGAGATTGTCGATAGGGTAAACACAATGCGTGAAATCTATGACGTTGGGGCGAGACTCACGTGACCTAGAGTCGTTAAGACGTTGAGGAGGGATTATTTGTTGACACAAAGTCACGTTATATCCCTCATATTACACTCGGGAGAGGTGGCGAAGGAGTTTACGAACTGAGGTTTTGTGCGATCAATGAGGTTGGGTTAAGACTCACGCAACCTAGGGTCGTTAAGATGTTGAGGGTGACTTATTTGTTGACACGAGGTTGCGTTACATCCCCCGTATTACACTCAAAAAAGGTGGCGGAGGAGTTTTAGATACTGAGATTGTCAAATAAGTCGAACACCATTATTATAAACTAAACGATATTAAACGCGTTTAAGTAAATAAAGTTAATCCCTAGATAATCCATTCCATAACTATCTCATATGAGTAATTAGTGTAGTGAAAGTAGTATTTTAGTATTATTATTTGTTAATTAAATTACATTTTTGTCGCCTAGATAAAGTCGAGTTATGACACTCGCGGTACTCGATAGTAACAACACTAATCCTAGTGGATAGGATAACCCGATCTTTCATGATCACACTATACTAAAACTTTGACCTCGTACACTTGTGAGTAGTCATATATGCGAGCGATCAAATCCTTGTCGTACATGTTTTTGGCGCCTTTGTCAGGGACTGGTTTGTTTGTTACTATTGATATTGGGAGTAAATAACTTGATTTTAATCTAGGCATTTTTGTATATATTTTTCGTTTGTAGTTTTGTTTTTGTTTTCTTTTGTAGGGTACTTGGCGATGTTAAATCGATGGGTATTTATGCATCCCTTTCAACGGGATTCCAATCCGTTTTATGTTGCTTTGCCAAGCACATAAGCCGGTGAGGTGCTTCGTTGAAAGATTGAGTCATTCAAAGCAAAACCTCACCAATCTTGATGGCGTTATGAAAATGTCAGGCCTTGGACATTAAACCACGCGCTTCTTGGGAGGCAACCCAAGGTCAAATAAGTCACATCCTACTTGAATCGAAAGCGAGATCCTCTCACCTCCCAGGTAAGTATTCTAAACACCCTTCGTTAGCATACTTTAATTCCATATATTGAGATTGGTGATTGGGATCACTGAGGATACTGTCCATTTTTGAGTTCAGAGGTGATGTGTCGTATTTAATATTGTTAGCATATGTGTTATTGTTTTTCCATATTGCATGTGTGTTTTCATCTGGACCGTTACCCAATGATGAAATTACCCCTGATTGTTTTCGAGGTCAAGGGTAATACCCATGCATGTGTGATTCTGTGTGCTTGACTATGCATTTTGGTCAAAATTATTGTAGATCCTAATTTGCACGGGCACATAGACTCAATGTATTTCTATCCAATTGACTTGAGGACGATTTTCAATTAGCCATATTCATGACACATTAAGGATTCTAGAACTTGATTGAGGGGAAGCTTGAGGAGAAATCCTAGGCGAGGTAGTTCAGGAGACGTGATTTAGGCAGTCGTTTTGTCGCTTGAGCCTTTTTAAGCCTACCTTGTTAAATGTTTATCCTTTGTTACCCTGTCAAATCCTAAATGCAAATTCAATTCCGAACCCATAAACGAATACCATGGCCAGTGGATCTTTTTCTAAATGTAAATCGTTGAATTTAAAGGCAGATTATAGTGAATCAAGTTAGCAATTGTAAATGCTACTTGATGTGAGCAGTTGGGTTTAGGGAGAACTTCTATTTAGTTCGGTATTTGAGTATTCACTTGTCATTTTTCATTTATGTTTCACACACCCCTTAAATTGTAATAATCAAATAAGTTTAGGGGTGTGTTTGTTAGAAAAAAGAAGAAAAAATAATCAAATGTACATATGGTTTTTAATTTTCGTTTCTTTTTTACAAGTGAGTACATCGGTCTTAAATGCATGTTCGAGATTGTTTTCAATTTAACTGTGGGGTTCGAGAGTGAATGTGCCAAGCATTGAGCCATGGGTAACGTTAAGTTAATGACGTTAATCCATTTTCTATTCCAAATTACCCTTGGCCAATTTTTCCTTAACCGAATCAAGTCCTTTTGATCTTTACGAACTACTAAACCTATATTAGTGGAGAGTGGACCCCAATAAGGCCTATGAAAATCATAGTCCTAAACGGTCTAAGTCATGATTTTCGTTGGGGGATAATCCAATCAGATCGTTGTATAGTTATATTATTGAGTCTTGCACTAACACGTTTACAGGATCTAGAATAGCGTTCACCATTATTGCATGCCGAAATTCTAGAACCTCATGATGTGTGTTACGGCCTGAACTCGATATGACTGGCAGTTGTTGAGGGAAAAAAATAAATAGGCCGTTAGAATGATTCCAAACTCGCATGTATTTATGTTTAGATTGTTTTTAGGCTATTTTTTTTATTTAATTTTGCTTTCTACTTTTCATTTTAGTGTGGGTGTTTGGCTTGAGGACTAGCCAAATTCCAAGTTTGAGAGTATTTGATAGGTGTGATCTACCTACGTATTTCCAAACCGAATTAAGTTGGTTTTCGAGCGTTTATATAGTATTTTATTATGTTTTAATTAGTTTTTATCTTTTTTTATTAAATCAGGTGTGTGGGGTAAAAAGATAGGAAACTGGAGCAAAAACGATGAGATCGAACCGAAGGCGAGTTGAAGTTACAGCGGATAAACAAGCAAGGAGGCAAAAATATGAAAGAAGCCCACCGCCTAGGCATCCAAACCTCCACCAAGGTAGTGAAGATGCTGAGAAGGACAAAAGGCTACTAACAGCCCACCGCCTAGGCCAGAAATTCATCCACCTAGGTGGAAACCCTAGCAGAAAAATTTCCAAGCCCATCGCCTACTTCTTCGCCTAGGCGGTCACCAAACCTGCAAAGCCGGTACAGGTGCTGTAACTTTGAGGCCAATTTGGAATATTATACATTCCTATTTTAGAAACACCCAAAACATGGAAGTTGTATATATTTTTCTTAGCTTTCTATAGGTTTTTGTATCACCTCAATCAGAGCTCGGACAAAAACGTTATATCCAAAACAAGAAAGCATGTTACTGTTGTAGCGGTGACACCACCGCCTCGGCGGTCAACCTGCAGAAACTTTGTAATGGCTCTATATATTCACCACCGCAGTGGTGACACCACTGTTGCGGTGGTCTCCCTACACCTGTAAAGTGTTTTTAGATATTTTAGGATATTTTTGGCCCTATATCCTTCCCTCCTCTCTTCTCTCTAGCCAAGGGGGCCTTCCTAGGGTTAGATAGAATAAATAAAGAGAGTTATGGAGAGTGCTCAAACATATCGGAAGGAGAAGATCAACACGCGGAGAAGGAGAATAGTTCGGTGGACAGTTTTAGCGGCTAATCTTCGGATATTGGCTAAGTTCACCCGTTTTTCCTTTTATTTCTTATCTTCTATGTATGTTTGAGAATGTTTAGCCTAGTTTCAATTATATAAACGGATATAGCCATAGGTTAAACGTGGATTATGTATGGGATTAATATCATTTGTAAAAATGTGATTTTGGTTTACTTATGTTTCTTTGATGATTGTTCTTCGCTATTGTGAGTGTGTTTATCATATTGTTTGTTTATTGTGCTTAGATTTATATATTGAGAATACGGGGTTTGAAAAATCCCGGATTCGAATTAGAATAAACAAACGCGACGATCCAATAACCTAGTCGGGGTTAGGATTGTGGACAATCTATAACGTTGGGGCAAGACTCACACGACCTAGAGTCGTTAAGATATTGAGGGGGACTTCTTCGTTGATTCGAATTTTCATATTTCCTCGTCTTACACTCGAGAGAGGGGGCGAGGGAGTTTTAGAACTGAGATTGTCGATAGGGTAAACACAACGCACGAAATTTATGACGTTGAGGCGAGACTCACGTGACCTAGAGTCATTAAGATGTTGAGGGGGACTTCTTTGTTGACATGAAGTCACGTTATATCCCTCATCTTACACTCGGGAGAGATGGTGAAGGATTTTACGAACTGAGGTTTTGTGTGTGATCAATGAGGTTGGGTCAAGACTAACGCAACCTAGGGTCGTTAAGACGTTGAGGGGGACTTCTTCGTTGACACGAAGTTGAGTTACATCCCCCGTCTTATACTCGGGAGAGGTGGCGGAGGAGTTTTAGATACCGAGATTATCAAATAGGTTGAACACCATTATTGTAAACTAAACGATATCAAACGCGTTTAAGCAAATAAAGTTAATCCCTAGATAATCCATTCCATAACTATCTTGTATTAGTAATTAGTATAGTTAAAGTAGTATTTTACTATTAGTATTAGTTAATTAAATTACATTTATGTCGCCTAGATAAAGTCGAGTTATGACACTCACAGTACTCGATAGTAACAACACCGATCATTGTGGATACGATAACTCGATGTTTCACGATCACACTATACTAAAACTTTTACCTCGTACACTTGCGAGTAGTCATATACACGAGCGATCAAATTTTCGTAGTACAGTGGGATTCACCACCACGACGGTAAAGTATGTCGATTAAGGTTTGCCTAGGCGGTGGAGTCAGCGGTGGCTGTAGAAAATAATCTGCTGGATTTTCGCCTAGGTGGTGGATTCTCTGCCTAGGCGGTGGTCCTCCAACAACATTGTGTCTTCTCAGCATCTTCACCGTCGCAGCAGTGGTTTGGACGCCGCGGCGGTGAACTTGTTTACAAAATCTTGTCGTCTTACTCATTTTTCCATCGTTCTCCGACCGTTCTCGATACGAATTGATCGTTTACGCTCTGTTTTCATACCTTTTCACCCCACGCACCTGTTTTAATACAAAAAAGAATAAAAATATATTAAAACATATAAAAATAACTATAAACGTACTAAAAAACTAACAAATTCGGGTTGAAAATAAATAGGTAATTTACACCTATCACTTATCTCCTTATAATATTTTTGTATGAAATCTGTGCAATGACCTTCTATTGTTAGCCAGAAGTGACCAGTTCAAAGGATTTTCTTGGCTAAGATGAACCCACTCACCTGTGGTCCACAGACTCCATTCTATACTGCTTTCATTAGATATATCGCTTCTCGGGCACCTATACATCGTAGCAGACCCATGTCGGGTGATCTTTTATACAATATTTCCCAAAAGTGACAAGCCAATCTTCGTAAGGTTCTTTAACTTAAGCTATCAGCTCTTTCATGGTACTCTCCATTCCTTAGAAACCTCTTGATATTCGTATACCAAGGTTCTGTTTCTTACTCTATTTCAATTTGATTTCAATGGGCTAGTTGATGACATATTTGGATGGTTATAGTGATTTCTTTATCACTTTCCTTGATTTTGGAAATCATGGATGCTAAAGTTGCGAGAACGTCAGCGAAGTCATTTTTTAGGGTTGGTACATGTCGAACTTGATCTTTGAGAACTTTTCATAGAAATCGATTAAATGATTGTTGTATCGTACCACCTTGGCATCTTTAGTTGAATACTTAGCTGTAATCTGGTTAATAATTAATTCAAAGTTGTCTCTATATACCATTAGTTCTTTTATCTTCAAATTGATTGCCATTTCGAGTCCCAAGATACATGTTTCATATTTGGCAGTGTTTTTTGTGTGTGTGAACTTCAAATTGGAGATGACTGGGAAGTGTTTCCCTCTTTGAGAAATCAGCACAACCCTAATTCCACCTCCTTTCGATTTGTTAGATCTATCAAAGTACATTCCCATATTTTTCCCTTTGCATTAGACATTAGGAGTACTACAGACTCGTCAAGGAATTATGTCTCTAATGATTCATTGTCGGTAATTGGATTATTAGTAAGTTGATCAGCAATTACCACCCATATGACTACCTTATGAGTTATATACACGATGTGGAATTCGGTGAGCAACATTTTTCCTTTCCAGATTCATGCTGTGAGTACTGGATTTTTGAATATTTACTTCAATGGATCCATTCAGGCGATCAAGTGAGTAGTGAAGCACAACAGGTAGTGATGTAGCCTTTGAGCAGTCCAGGATAACGCACAACAAGTCCTTTCTAGTACTGAATACTTTTCTTGATAATGGGTAACCCTCTTAGTATCGTAGTAGATTTCCTTCTCTCTTTTTTTTTCATGAGTTTTCATGCTAGCCCAATATTGCCCCCACAGAAATTTTGAGAACAGTGAACTATAGCAATAGGGGATGTCCCTGTTGTGGTGGTGTTGCGATATTTTATGTGAAATGTGTACTCACAAGTGCACGAGGTCGAACAAGTAATAAATTAATCCAAAGATCGAGTATCAGCCTCTAGGATTGTATGACCGGAACTTATCACAAGCAAAAATAATAGCTAGCATTTCTTTCTCCGTCGTGGTGTAATTCTCTTGGGCATCATTCAATGTCTTACTTTCATAATAGATGGATCGGAAGATCTTCTCCTTCTGTTAGCCTAACACCGCGCCAACGATATAGTCACTCGCATCGCACATAATTTCAAATGGAACCTCCCAGTCCGGAGCGACCATTATAGGAGCCGTGATCAACTTCTCCTTTATCGCCTTAAAAGTTTCCATGCAAGCCTCATTGAATTCAAATAGAGTATCCTTCTCAAGTAGGTGACATAACGGCTTCACCATCTTCGAGAAGTCCTTGATAAAGTACCGGTAAATGCCGACATGCCCCAAGAAACTTCGAACTCTTTTCACATTAATCGGTGGCAGAAGCTTTTCAATTGTTTCAATCTTTACTCGGTCCACCTCAAGCCCCTTGGATGAGACTCGTTGACCTAAAATGATCCCCTCTTTAACCATAAAGTGGCACTTTTCCCAATTGAGAACTAAATTCTTCTCCTCATATCGGTCAAGAACAAGCGCCAAATTGTATAGGCAGTGATCAAAAGACGACCCAAAGATTGAAAAGTCATCTATGAAGATTTCCATTTTCTCTTCCACCATATCTGAAAATATTGCCATCATACACCGTTAAAAAGTTGCCGGTGCATTGCAAAGGTTGAACGACATACGTCTATAAGCGAACGTCCCATACGGGTATGTGAAAGTAGTCTTTTCTTGGTCCTCAGGTACAATGGCTATTTGATTGTAACCTGAATAGCCGTTAAGAAATCAATAGTAATCATATCCGACTAATCGATCGAGCATTTGGTCAATGAAAGGAAAAGGAAAATGATCTTTTCTCGTCGCCTTATTTAATCTTCTATAATCAATGCACACACACCATCCTGTGATGGTTCGTGTAGGAATAAGATCGTCCTTATCATTCTTCACCACCGTTATACCTCCTTTCTTGGCAGCACTTGTACCGGGCTAACCCACTCGCTATCGGATATAGTAAATATAATTCCCGTATTCAAGAGCCTCAACACCTCCGCTCTCATCACTTCTTTCATCACCAGATTTAGCCGCCTTTGATACTCAATAGAGGGTTTGAACGAATCCTCCATCAATATCTTATGCATGCAAATCGATGGGCTAATTCCTTTGATATCCGAGATAGACCAAGCGAAAGCGGATCGATGCTGCTTCAAAATTCTTAGCAACGTACTCTCCTCTTCTTCCATCAAAGGTGATGAAATTATAACCGGATTGGTTGAATTCTCTCCCAAAAAGATATACCAAAGATGCTCCGGTAATTGTTTGAGTATTAATCCACTGTGAGGCAAATTTGATTCCTCAAGAGAGTTTACAACTTCTTCAATCACCGCCACAGGAATAAGATCCTCTACATCTTTAGATTGAGCATCTAAAGTCAGCATATAGTCCACAACTTAAAGTTTCGTGGTAGAGCCCTTCTCACCAAGATCCCCTATAAACAAGGAATTTGTAAGTGTATGGTCTAATGAATCCGTCCCCACATTAGCAAGAAAGAATTCCCTCACGTAAGAGTCCACAACATCAACTCGATTGCATTTGGGAAGTTCATCCGAAAAGTTCATTATTTTAAAAATGTTGAACTTTATCTCTTCATCATTCACCCTTAACGTCAGATTTCTATTATGCACATCGATTAAGGCCTTTCCCGTTTCAAGGAAAAGTCTTCCTAGGATGATCGGGATTTTCTTATCTTCTTCTATTTCTAGCACAACGAAATCCACCGGAAAGATAAATTTGTCGACCTTCACCAACATATCCTCAATGATGCCTTTAGGATAGGTTAATGAACGATCCACTATTTGGAGGAAAATCGTTACCGACTTTGCACTCCCAAGTCCCAACTTCCGATAAACGGAAGAAGGCATCAAATTAATACTATCCCCAAGATCACAAAGAGCCTTATCAAAATGCAATTTCTTGATAGTACACGGAATTGTGAAACTACCCGGATCTTTCAATTTGGTAGGCGACTTCCTTTGTAGTATTGCACTACATTCCTCCATTAGCTTTACCGTTTCGTACTTCTCCAACTTTATCTTCTTTGTCATGATATCTTTCAAAAACTTGCCATAGTCGGGCATTTGCTCTAATGCATCCGCAAAAGGAATGTTGATGTGAATTTTCTTGAAGATTTCAAGAAATTTTTCAAATTGTGAATCCAACTTCCTCTTTTGAAATCTTTGAGGATATGGTAACGGCGTAGCTAGAATTGGTGGATTTTCAGAAAATGTTACTCGTCCCGGCATCACCCTTTCATCTCTTATTCTCTCCTCGACTTTCTCTTGTTTATTCTCCTCATTCTTGTCTCCCTTTTTGTCTTCATTCAGCTTCTCATTTCTTTCATCGATTTTCTCTTCAACTTCCTCCTCCACATTTATTCTTGGTTCAACATATTGAAACTCATGACTTACCCCCGGCTTGTTTTCCATTAGCTTGCTCACCTCCACTTGTCTTCTGCTCCTCAACTTAATTGCCTTGCATTCTCTAGCGTTACTTTCTATGTTGCTTGGAAACTTCCCCTTATTTTACTCTTGAATGGATCTAGCAAGTTGTGCAATTTGAGTTTCTAAAGATTTCATCGTGGCATTGGTGTTTTTACATGTTGTATCAATTGAGTCAAGCCGTATTTCATGCTTGTTCAGCCGGTTGTGTGTCTCACGCATAATAGTCTGAGTCTTCTTCATGAAAGAATCCAATACTTCATTCAAATTTTATTTTGGATTATGCATCGAGGGTTGTTGCATTTGACGGTTGGATTGCATTGGATATCCTGGAGCTTGGTTTCCATATCCCATAGGTTGCCGGAAAGAGTTCTGGTTATTCGCATAAGAAAAATTCTCATGGTTGCGAAGTCTAAGATTGTAATGAGTTGGAATGTTGGTAGTAGACCTGAAAGTATAGGCTCAATTGTTCAGAAAGTGACATTCTTCAAACTCATTATTAAATCCGATTTGAGAAAAACTTGCAACATTCTCCTCTCCATGACTTAATAAAGCACATTTTGTAGATAACGCGACCACTTGATTAGATAATCTTGACATTTGGGCCGATAAGGTTGCGAGATGCTTAGAATCTTGTATAGAAGAGACCCTTTTTCCCATGTTCCTCTCATTCGGCCATTGATAATTATTGGCCACCATTTCTTTTAACAATGCATTAGCTTCAGTCAGGGTTATAGACAACAACGATCCTCCCGAGGCAGCATCAAGGATTGTTCTAGTTTGGCCGTTCAACCCGTTGTAAAAGAGTTGGGTTTGAAACCAATCCTGATACCCATGTTGAGGGCACCTTCGCAATAAATCTTTGAATCGCTCCCACACTTCAAACAACGACTCAAAATCTCTTTGGCAAAACTGCGCAATCTCGTCGTGGAGCTGAGAAGTCTTGGAAGGCAGGAAGAACTTAGTGAGGAACCTTTGAGCTAGGTCCTCTCAAGTGTTTATGCTTCCCGGTTGGATAGATTGGAACCAACCCCGTACTCTATCACGCAGTGAGAATGGAAATAACCGCAAGCGGATAACATCCTCAATAACTCCATTTATTTTTACAGTATCACAAATCTCCAGAAAAGTAGCCAAATGTATATTGGGATCCTCGTGCAGATTGCCACCATACTGGTTCTTTTGTTCCATGTTGATGAGGGTAGTCTTAAGTTCAAATTTGTTCGCCTGAATCGGTTGCCTCCGAATGCCAAAAAAGTTCTCCAACATCAATGGTCGGTAATAATCCCGTAGGACTCTTTGAGGGCATTCTGATTCTGGAGGCTGGAATGCATGCGGTACCGGCAGTTGCTGGATATGTTCTTCCCCACCAGCCATAGTGGTAGATTGATCTTCTTTCTTTTGACGTATTCTTTTACTACGCCGCATGCACTGCTCAGTCACAACAAATAAATCAAATAAACAAATGAATTGAATGAAATTTAAGACAAATGAATTATTGTGATTAATATTCAATCACTTGGTCACAATATCAACTAAATTAAAAAAATCGTGATTCCCCGGCAACGGCGTCAAAAACTTGTACGGCGAGGATTTCATCGCTCGTGTATTGACTACTCGTAAGTATACGAAGTCTAGTTTTAATATAGTGATCATGAGATCGTATATCGTTCCACAGGGAATGGTGTAATTTAGTTGAATATAGTGATTGGCATAGTCTCATATTATCCCGACTTTCCACGAATTGTTTGTATTCGAATTAATCAACTAAGATAAATGAAAACTATTAGGTTAGTTTTAATTACATTAATTACCTAGGTATTGATTTTTTTTTTCACGTAATACATAATTGACTTCGTTTAGTTAACTATAACAATGTTTATCTATTCCGACAATCTTTGTATCTATAATTCCTCCGCTACCTCTCCCGAGTGTAAGACAGGGGATTACACGACTTTCTGTCAACGAAAAAATCTCCCTCAACACCTTAACGACCCTAGGTCGCATGATTTTTGAGCCAATGTCATGGATTGCACACGTTCTAATGCCCTCCCGGGTCGTTAGAACACCACATTGCGTTTACCCTAGTCCGAATCCGGGGTTACCTCTCCCGAATGTTAAACCCCGTATTCCCAAGTTATCAATACAAGCATAAAATCAAGAATAATGGGAAATACAATCGAATTTAGACAAACATCAATTAAAGTAACATTAATTCTTTCAAACTAGCATTTACATGATTTCAACAACACCTAAGTAATATTTAACTAATACTACATGATCTTAACCATATAATATACAAAACAAGAGTGGTTCAACATCATTACATATAGAAAAGTAGTTACAAAGATAAATATAAGAGAAGAACGATCAAATCTGATAATGGAACGGTCCACTGTCGCTAAAGATTGCTCCGCAAATGATTCCTCTTTGTCCGAATGATGAACCTTCTCCTTGATCTCTCAAGAATGAATTAAGAACACTATATTAGGGTTAATAACCTTGAACAACCTTTAAAAGACGTGGGAGAGTGGTATTTATAGGCCTAAGGTTTCAAAAATATCTAAAAATATCTTTTCTTCTGTACAGAGCTTACCGCCGGTGGAGGAATCACCACCGCGGCGGTGAGTAAGTCAGTTTAACTTTCGCCGCGGCGGTGGAATTTCTCGTCATTTTTTTACCATTTTCCCACCGTTTTCGCTCGTTTATCGCTTATTTGCGTCCCTATACTTGAATTATATAAAAACTAACAAAAATACAATTAAATATGACTAATTCACTCGAAAACTACCAAATCCGGCTAAGAAGTAGATAGGTATTTTCTACCTATCAGTAATCCAGTACCAACAAAATATACTCTTCACTATCGGAACAAGGGAATGGTCTCATTAAGTCTATTCCCTATACATTGAAGATGTCCAACCTTTTGGCACCAATCACAGATGTTCACAAAACTATAAGAATCTCTGAAAAGTGTGGGCTAATAAAGACCAGATTGAAGTACCTTTGTGGTGGTTCTAGTTGCACCAAAATGTCCTCCATAGGGCGATGCATGACAGTGATGGAGAACATTTTGGATCTCTTCTTCAGGAACGCATCTCTAAATGACTTGATTGGAGTACTTTTTGAACAAGATAGGGTCATCCCATAGGTAATTCTTCATATCATACAAAAACTTCTTCTTTTGAATGCTAGATAAATCCGGAGGCAACACATTACAAGCAACATAATTGACAATATCTATGAACCAATGAAGATTTACCTTAATATTGAAGAGTTGCTCATCCAAAAAAACTTCTGTAATGATCAAATCATCACCAATATCTTCTAGCTCGAGTCTTGAGAGATGATCTACAATAACATTCTCACTATCCTTCTTATCGCGAATTTCAACATCAAACTCTTAATGTAAGAGAATCCATCAAATTAAACGAGGTTTTGCATCTTTTTTGGTAAACAAATAACAGATAGCTACATGGTTCGTATAGAAAATCACCTTGGACCCAATAATGTACGCCCAAAACTTGTCGCAAGAATAGACCACTGCCAACATCTCATTCTCTGTAGTGGTGTAATTCTCTTGTGCATCGTTCAGAGTTTTGCTTGCATAATAGATAGCCCTAAATATCTTATCTTTTCATTAGCCTGGAACTACTTCAACTGCATGGTCACTAGCATCACACATAATCTCAAATGGTTTATTCCAATCGGGTGCTACCATTATCGTAGCCGAGATTAATTTTTCTTTCATCGCAATGAAAGCCTTCAAACAAAAATCATCAAAATCGAATGGAGCATATTTTTCAAGTAAATTGCACGAAGGCTTCACAATCTTTGAAAAATCTTTGATAACTCTCCGATAGAAGTCGGCGTGGCCTAGAAAACTTCGGATCCCTTTAATATTTGTTGGTGGAGGAAGCTTCACGATTATGGTTATCTTTGCTCAATCCACTTCTATTCTTTCTGACGACAATCGATGGCCTAAGACAGTTCCTTCCCGTACCATGAAATGACATTTATCCCAATTTAACACCAAATTCTTCTCTTCACACCTCTCCAACACAAGGGACAAGTTATAGAGGCAGTGATCAAAAGATGAGCCAAAAATTGAGAAGTTATTCATGAAAACTTCCATTATATTCTCAACCATATTAGAGAAGATGGCCATCATGCACCTTTGAAATGTTGTAGGAGAATTACAAAGACCAAAAGGCATTATTCGAAAAGCAAATATACCATATGGGCATATGAATATAGTCTTTTCTTGATCTTCTGGTGCAATGACTATTTGATTGTAGCCAAAATACCCATCAAGGAAACAATAACAGTCATAATCGGCTAACCGATCTAACATTTGGTCAATGAACGGAAGGGGAAAATTATCTTTCCTTCTAACTTTATTCAACTTCCTATAATCAATGCATACTCGCCACCCTGTGATAGTCTGAGAGGGAATTAGCTCATTATTTTCATTCTTAATCACTATCATTCCTTATTTCTTCGGTACTACTTGCACGGGACTCACCTACGTACTATCTGATATTGTATAAATGATCCCAGCATTCAGTAGTTTGAGAACTTTGGCTCAAACAACTTCCTTCATTGTCGGGTTAAGTCTCCATTGATGTTCAATTGAGGGCTTATAAGAGTCCTTCATAAGAATCTTGGGCATACAAATGGTTGGGCTTATCCCCTTGATATTGAAAATAGACCAAGCAAATGCGGACTTATGCTTCTTCTAGATAAGGAGCAACTTCCCTTCTTTTTCTAACCTAAATGATGACGAAATGATCACCGGATTAGTAGGGTTCTCATATAAAAAGGCATACCAAAGGGGCTCGAGTAATTGCTTTAACACTGACCCGCCTTAAGGTGAATTTGAAAATTTTGATAAACTCTCCTGCCCCTCAAGAGTATTTACTTAAGCCACATTGATGGCTTAACTAGGTAAAACTTAGAGAGCTAGAACACAATTCACAACACTATCTTCCTTTGTCTATCCCTCCTCACTAAAATCCACCATAGATAGGGAATTTGTGAGACTATACTCCTGCGGATTATGATAGCATTTCAATCCCTTAGGTTAGTTTTCGTGTCACTTGGAAACTTTCTTGAAGGTTGCCCCATGAGGGTGCTATCAAGTTGACCGATTTGGGTCTCAAGGGACCTTATGGTCGCATTGGTAGTAGTGCACATCGTCTAAATATTGTCAAGATGAGTCTTATGTTTATTGAGACGAATATGATTTTCTCTCATCATATTATTAGTTTGGCTCATAAACGCAGTGAACGTTTCTTCCAATGGTGACTTATGATTTTTTAGTTGTTGTTGTTGTGAAGGAGGATTTTGTTATTGTGGAGGAAGACCCTGTGGTTGTGAAGGATAATAGGGAGGAGCTCGTAGGGCATTATGGGTATTTGGGTAAGAAACTTTTTTATGGTTCCGAATCCCAGGATGATAATGAGTTGGGATGTTATTAGAAGGCCTAAAGGTGTAAGACCGGTTATTGACGAAATATCACTCCTCAAATTCATTATCATTCCCAAGTTAGGAAATAATAGCCATTTTCTCCATCTCTCTACTTGATGAAGCATCCTTGGTGGTGAAAACTGCAATTTGTTTTGTGAGCTTTGAAACTTGGGTTGCCAAGGTAGCTAGAGGATTAACCTCACGAATATCGGCTACCTTTTATCCTATATTGCGCTCATTATGCCATTGAAAATTATTGGCCTACATCTACTCTAATAACGGTTGAGCTTCCTCAGGAGTTTTAGATAACAAAGAACCCCCAGATGCAACATCCATGATTATTCTAGTTTGTCCATCCAATCCATTGTAAAAGAGTTGGATTTAAAACCAATTTTGATACGCGTGTTAGAGACATCTTCTCAATAGGTCCTTGAACGGCTCCTATGCCTCAATGAGTGGTTCATAATCCTTTTGGTGAAAGACAACGATTTCACCTCTCAATTGTGAAGTTTTTAGTAGAGGAAAATACTTAGTGAAAAATGTATGGGCTAGATTCTCCCAAGTAGTGATACTCCTGATTTGTATAGATTGGAACCAACCCCTAGCTCGATCTCGAAGAGAAAATGGGAATAATCTTAGCTGAATGGTATCCTTCGGGATTCCATTAAGCTTCACGGTGTCTCATATCTCCAAGAAAGTCACCAAATGGATATTGGGATCTTCATTTGGAAGCCCTCCATATTGGTTTTGTTGAACTATGTTAATTAGGATAGGTTTCAGCCCGAAATTGTTGGCATTGATCGGTTTCTTTTGAATTCCCGAGTAATTATCATCCACAATAGGTCTAAAATAATCGTGAAGGACCCGCTGCTATTGTTGTAGTAGTGCTTGAGGTACCAACGGTTGTTGCGGTAGATGGTTGTTACCACTGTCAACCATTTCCTGGGCTTGGTTTCTCCTTTTTCTACTTAATTTCCTGAGTGTGCATTCAACTTTTGAATCAAGAGGTAGAACTTCCAAGCTACGGTTGTGTCACATATACTGTCAACCACCACAACAAAAGAAAAAGATCAAACTAAAAAAATAATATGTCTGTATTAAGATTGGGTTACTTGGTGGTAACATCAACTTAAATTCTAACTTTTAATCCCCGGCAACGGTGACAAAAACTTGTTGCGATATTTTATGTGCATTGTGTACTCACAAGTGCACGAAGTCGAACAAGTAAGCAAGTGATCCGAAGATCGAGTATCATCCTCTAGGATTGTAGTTAGAAAACGTTGAGTACTACCTTTAGAATAACTCAATTTTATCTAGACTATCAAAGATTAAAAATGGTATCCAAGATAAAAAAAAGATAATTCAAATTAAATGAATTGTAAGGATCTCTATATGAATAAACTATCTGGGGATTAACTTCGTTCACTCGTAAATTTGCCTGATTAATCTTAGTTTATGCTAATACTTATCAATCATTTCAATAATCAAGGTCATTCATGCTTTCTTACTTCCTCTCCCGAGTGTTAAGTGAGAAAATATGTAAATATTTCAAAACTGATATCCCTATCCAAAATTGAGGTAAAAACATTCATGACGCCCAGACCTTATAGATTACCCAAGCTTTAATAATCTCTCGATCTATTAAAACTTATGTTATGTTTAACCTAAGTTTGAACTTGAAATTACCTCTCCCGAGTGCCAAATTTCAAGTTCTCAGATCATCCAAAATATCTTATGTGAGCATAAGTTTGAAGCATTAATAAGGTAAACACAATTGAATAGAAATTGATAACCATTAACAAAACATCAAATCAATTAAACATTGTACAGGTGAACTACATTAATCCATAAACAAGAGAAATTTAGCTATACATGGTCATTCTTAGATCTACCATAACACATGAGGATTGCATGTTTAATATTCAAAACTAACAGAAAACAAACCAAAATCTAAAATGAGAGATGGATGGAGAATAAGATAAATTCAAATCTAGTTTGTAGAGTAGATCCACTCTTCAAGAGTCCTCTAATTTCCTCCAACTAACCTCCAAATCTGCGATTTCTTCTTGGTTTCTCTCAAAATTGGCTATTCGAAAAGTCTCATTTCAATCACAACTCACTTCTCGTTATATAGCACCCCCAAAATGTTGCATTTCAGCTTAAAACACTTCTCTTGTGTCAGAAAGGGCGTTGGAGAGCATTTTTGGGCGCTCCAGTGCTGCCACGTCATCTAGGGTAATAAAATAGGTGCATTAGAGTGCAATAAAGGTGTTCTGGAGTGCACATCAGTCATATTGTTCAGTCTGGAGGCGTGCTGGAGCAGATCAGAACCCCGCTGGACCGAGTTTGGGTAATTTTCTGGTTTGGGAAGCCCGCTGCAGTGGGTAATAGTACGCTGCAGCTGGGATTAAGCAGTCTCTATCTTGGGAACACACTGGAGTAGGCTACAAGCGCGCTAGAGCGAGGCTTAAATAATTGTCTGAATTAGGAATTCTGTTGGAATGGATGTAAACCTTGCTGGAGCAGGGATCAAACAGTGTTCTGACTCTTTCCAAAAGCCATGATTTTTGACTAATTCCTCTAATTCACCTCACTTATATAAATAATCTTAAAAATCATTAAAAACACAAATGAAATGCTAGAAAAACCATAAAATTCACAAGGAGATAAATTAATAAAAATCAATCTATCAGGTGGCACCAAGATAAGAGGATTCATCAAGTAGGCTTTGATTTTATCTAAAGCTATGTGGAATTCCTCGTTCCATTTTTCATTGGACTTTTTTCTTAAGAATTTGAAGATTGCCTCGCACGTTGCTGTTAGTTGTGAAATGAATCGAGATATAAATTTTACCTTCCCAAGGAAACTTTAGATCTTCTTTTTAGTTCTTGGGGCTGGCATCTCGATTATAATTTTGGTTTTCATGGGGTCAATTTTGATAGCTCGATGATTCACAATGAATCCTACCAATTTTATGGATACTACTCCAAATGCGCACTTGATTAGATTGAGCTTTAGCTGGAACCTTTGGAGACGATCATACATATTCTTTAAATGATCTAGGTAATTTTCATCTTCTTTTGAATTTATGATCATGTCATCTATGTATACTTCAATTTCATTGTGAATCATATCATTAAAGAGTGTCACCATAGCCCTCGGGTAAGTTGCTCTAGCATTCTTGAGTTCAAAGGGCATCGCCCTATAGTAGAACACACCCCATCGCGTGATGAAGGTAGTTTTGTGCTTGTCTTCTTTATTACGCAGGATTTGGTTATACCCACAGAATTCGTCTACAAAATATGAGATTCTGCATTTGGTGGTATTATCCAAGATGATGTGGATGTTGGGAAATGGGAAGTTATCATTCAAACTTGCCCCATTTTGTCCTCAGTAATCCAGACAAACTCGAATTCTTCTATTTTTCTTTAGTACGGGCACTATGTTGCTGAACCATTTGCAGTCGGTGCACACTTCAATGAGGCGTGCCTTGAATTGCTTCATCACTTCTTCCTTAACCTTTAGGCTAATGTTGGGCCTCAATTTTTGAAGCTTCTAGTTGATTGGCTTGATTTCCTCCTTAATAGGAAGTTTGTGCATCATAATGTCGGTCACCAGTCCGACCATATCATCAGAGGACAAAGCAAACGTGTCCTGATACTCTTGTAGAAATAATACAAAATCTTCTCTTTCTTGGTGACTCAAAGACTTGTTAATATTGGTTTCCCTTGGATTCTCTAGGTCTCCTAGTTTTACTGATTTGGTATTGTCAGGGTTTGGGATTTGTCAATTCTCAAATTGTATTTTGGTATTTATTTGGTATTCTCAGGGATAGAGTTGATCCCTAGGTTTTGATGGATAATTAAGTGTTGATATTTTTTGTGGAACTAATATGTTTATTGAATGTTTTAGAAAAAGAGTTCTATTTATTGATTGTGTTGAAGATATCATGAAGAAAATATTAAGGGTGCAAAGATGGACCAAGTGAAGAAATGAAAAGTGTTGAAGACATTGAAGAAATTAGGTGAAAACAATTTAATACGCTTATACTTTTAATGCAACCCAAATTAGGATCATAGACGACACTATTAAATAATTTATATTTTTGTGTGTTGATATGATTTATTTTAGGATCCTAATTATTGATTAATTATATATTACTTATGTGAAATTAAAAATAAAAATTGACATAAGTGAAAATCATGATTAAAGTATAGAAAGTTGAAGTTTAGGCTCAAATCAGTCAACCGAGAAAAGTAATCGGATAACTGATTTAAAATAGTAGATTTTTGGGTAGAAATTGGTGAAGAAATTGACTAACCAGCAATAATTGGCCAATTCATCAGAAAGGATCGGTCAACTGTTTGAAACAATGAGGTTTTCAAAGCAAAAAGTGTGGTTACTGCAACGATCAGTCAACCAACCCATGGAGATCGGTCAACCGATGGGCTTAAGGGTTTAACAAGTGGAGTCTCTGAACCAATCGGTTAACCGATTGGGACTCAATCGGTCAACCGACTGTGCTGGAGCTCGGTAGGTAAAACGCCCTGAATAAATCGGTCAACCGATCGAAGGGAGATCATTCAACCGACTAGTGTCTTGGTTTTGGATTGGTTTCTATGATGAATCAATCGATCAACCAATGACCAGGGATCAGTCAACCGACTATTTTAGTTGATATTTCGAAGAACTTGGTATTTCAGTAAAAAAACTAGCCATTTTTTATGATTCAAATAGAGAATATCAGGGAATTTGAACCTATTGAAGATATAATACAAGTATTTGTATATCCATATTGATTTGGTCCACATAATTTAAGATTCTCTCAATTTAAATAGTTAAATACTTCCTATCTTTTTATTGATAATTGAGAAATATTTTATGTAATTATTTGAGAGTTTTGAAAGTAATTTTTAAGTGAATTTTACGAAAATTGAATTATTATATTATATGGGATCTAAGAGTTCCTTTTAGAGGCATATCTTTTGAAAAGTATCCATTGGAGGGCTTGATATTAATCTACATATATAAACCTACGAAAATTAGATGAGAGATGTCAAGAACTATCAGTTTTTACGCTTTTCTAAGAGCTATCAATTTACCGAGTGTTTCGAGAGAGATTTTGTGCCAAAGTTCTTGATCTAAAACACTGATTCATTTGGTTTTACCGATTTGAGCTATCTTGCGATTCTGTTTTTATTCCTCGGTGTTTTCCTGTTGAGATCTTTCTAAGTTATTGTTCTCTATTTTGATTTCATATTGATTGCTTGGATTTAAGATCGTTAGAATATCGTTTTGAAATTTAAGAGCATAAAAATCTTTTTAAAACGATTTTGTGTGTTTAACTAATTATGTGATTTAATTTGTGCTACATACACTTGTTATTAATCAGATATTAATTTGTCTCACATTGAATCTATCACATAGCAAATTTTGGGACATTAATTTAGTATAACTGTATTGAGGTGGTAGAAGCTCCTTATGGGGAAAAAACTCATTTTTTTTTTGTATTTGTTAATTTGAACAGATTAGACACGATTGGGTTGGTGTCTGGTCAGGGTAGCTAGATTTCAATCTTTTTTGGTAAAAAAGATTGAGGTTTAGTCTTTGTCCTATGTATAAAAAATTTTGATTATTTTTTTCATTGAAAAGAACTAGGTTTTAGTTCTTCCTAAAATTAAATTAATTTTAAGTGAATTGTAAAAGTTCAATCCTTACCTGAGAAAATGATACTTGTGAGAGTTGTGAGGTTGTGATCCTTCCTATAATAGAATTATGTTAGTCTTTAACCTGGTAAAAAGATAAGATTCTTCTTTAACCTGGGAAAAGAAAACTTGTAAAAGTTGATTCTGAGCTTGGGAAAAGAATCGTTTTAAGGGTTTTGTTCTTACCGTGAAAGAAATCATAGGTTTAGAGGTCGTGAATCTCCGTGGAGCTCGGGGGACTAGATTAGGCAAGGTTAGCTTGCTGAACCATGATATATCTTGGTGTGTTACATTATTTACTTTCTTTATATTTTGTTTGAGGGTGCACCTAGAATTAAACACTTATCCGCTGGGTAATGAAGATAATAATTGATTTACGAAAAAATTATTATTGGATAATTAAGTGTTAAAAGATTTATTTGTTTAAATTTTTTATAACTACCCCATTCACCCCCCCCTTCTTGGGTAGCTCACTAGGCCAACAATTGGTATCATAGATGGTTTAGCTCAATTAGCTTAAAACACTAGCTAAGAAAGATCACATGGCGCACCCAATAGGCACACTAGGTGAAAGGTAGTCTATGCACCGTCCTCCTTTGTTTGCAGGTGAAAATTATTCATTCTATAAAGATAGATTGATTGATTTCTTTATGCCACCAATTATGATGTGTCGCTAACTATAGAGGACAGTCCATTTATTCCTAAGGAGAATGGAGCACCTAAGAAGAAAGAACAGTTGACCACTTCTGACAAACATAAATTTTCTATTAATTCTCAAGCCATAAATATTATGTTTTGTTCTTTAGATGCTAACGAATGTACTAGGGTTTCAAGTTATAGATCGGCAAAAGAAATGTGGGACAAGTTGCAAATCACCCACGAAGGGACAAATCAAGTAAAACAATCCAAGATCAATGTCTTAGTTCGTCAATTCGAACTATTTAGAATGGGTGGAGTAGAATCTATTCTAGATATGTACACAATATTCAACAATATCTGCAGCAACCTTAGTCAACTCGGAAACCCCAATACTATGGAGGATAAAGTGCGAAAGATTCTGAGATCATTGTCTAAAGTCTAGGAGCCGAAAGTAACTATGATAAAGGAAGCTAAAGATCTTACAGTCTATGATATTGATGAGCTCATCAGCAACCTAATGACTCACGAGATATCTATACGAGGATATGAGGACGAAACAAGAAATATAAAAAGGAAATCATTGACATTGAAAGTTCAGAAAAATGAGGAAGAGAATGACAGTGATGATATCAGTCTTGACAGCGAGCAAGAAAATGATGTGGCGTTTCTCACGAAAAATTTTAGAAGAATGACTTGACGAATATTTTGGGAAAAGAAACATTTTAATATAAACAATGTGGAATACTTTAACTATCACAGGACTGAACACTTCCAATCTGAATGTCTTGAGCTAAAGAAAGAGAAAGAGAAAAAGAGAAGAGAAAAGAAGAAGGTAAATAAAAGCAAGAAAAAAAATAATGAAATCCACTTGGGATAGCTCTAAGTCAAATAGCTCAGAAAAATCGGGCAGTGATGGTTCATCCATGCTTGCTTTGATGGCCATTGGAGATGAGGTACCAAAATGTTCTAGATCTTATCATTTAGATTTTGATGATTTATTTGATGTTTATTAAGAACTAACACATGATTATAAAAAAACAAGTGTTCTCAAATTAATTCCCTACAAAGTACAATGAACACACTTAAAAAACAAGTGTTGAAATTTGAATATGAAAACATTGAATTGAAATCTAAGATATTGGATTTACATTCGATAGTTCTCAAATTAATAGATGGTGAGAATAATTTTAAATTGCTTTTAGGTAGTTCACGAGGTATCTTTGATAAAACTGGTATAGGGTTACAGAAAATTTTTAAACAAAGGAGATTTCATAAATTCTTTTCTGAAATCAGGGATCTTGTTAGATATTTTAAATGTAATATTGTGGGGCATACTATTAGTATATGTTTTTATAAATTATTTCAATTCAGACAAGATTAGGTTCCCAAAGGAACAAAAATTATCCCGACTAACAAGATCGGACCCACGTAGATTGGATGCCACTTAGGAACTATTTGAGGTACCTCTTGTAGGTTATTCTGAAAGCATCAATAGGAAAGGACAAATGGTTCCTAGATAGTAGTTGTTCTTGGTACATGACAGTAGATAAATCTAAATTTATGTCTTTGACACCTAAAGACAGAGTTCATGTGATATTTCGAGACAATGCAAAGGTAAAATTATCAGTATAAGTAATATTGGTAATGGTTCTACAATTATTAAACATGTTCTCCTCGTAAATGGTCTTAAACATAACCTGCTTAGTATTAGTCAATTATGTGATAAAGGTTATATTGTTGTTTTTTTATCATGATAGATTCATAATTAAGAATGAGCATGATAGTAGCATATTACTTGTTGCATCACGATTTGAGAATGTTTATACTTGTTCATTTGGGAATTTCTCTTCTTAAACGTTATCACATTTAAATGAACTATCTAAGAATAGTTGGTTATGGCATAAAAGACTTGGGCATGCCAATAAGGGTAATTTGTCTATATATTCCCAAATCAATTTTGGAAGTTTTTGAGTATTCTTGTTATGTTTTTATATGTTTTATGTGTTTTTGTATTAATTAGGTGTTTGAGGTGAAATGGAGCTAAAACAAATCATAAACAATCAAATCGGATCAAGAGCGGTAGGAGAACGGTGGAAAATAAGTAAAAAGGGTAAAATTCAGAACCTGCAATCCACCACCGTTGTGGTCAAAATATAGAGAAGGGCCTAAATCTTCTGATCGCTCACCGCTACGGTAGTAAGATCCACCGCTGTAGCGGTGAAATAACAAAAAACTCTTTGCTTCCACCGTCGTAGCGGTAACACTGCTGACATACCCACCACCGCAGCGATGACCCCTGCAGTTGTAATGAATATTTTTAGATATTTTGTTCCCTTTATCTTCCTCCCTTCTCTCCATTTCGATAATAAGAGCTCATATACACTTAGAATATATTAGAGAGAGTTTTGGGGAGTGCTCAACCAAATCTGAATGAGACGAACACAAAGCGAAGAAGGAGAAACGATCTCGGAGTGGTTTTAGCGACGGATCTTCAGAATACGGATAAGTTTCTTCGTTTCTTTCTTTATTTTCTTAACTTTGGTAGTTGGTTTGAGCATGTTTAGCTTATTATTATTGTATAAATGATTATGTCCATGAGCTAAACTTTGATTATCTATGGGATTAATGTAATTTATGAAAATGTTGTTTGTTTGAGTTGTGTTTCTTTCATGGTTGTTCTTCGCTATTTGATTGTGTTTACCATTCTTGTATTTCCATTATATGCTTATTTAGATATATTGAGAAATCGGGGTTTGACACTCGAGAGATGTAACCTCAAATTTGGACTAGAGTTAAGCACAACGCGACGATCTAATAACCCGGGAGGAAGTTAGAAAGTGTGCAATCAATGACATTGGGGTAAGACTCATGTGACTATGTGTTCTAAAAAATGCTAGAGGGGAACTTCGGCATTAACGCGAAGTTACATATTCATTCACTTGTCGCTTGGGAGAGGGAGTGAATGAGTTTATGATACGAAGATTGTTGGATAGGTCGAATACAGTTATTGAAAACTAAACGAAACCAAACACATTTTTGCAAATAAAGTTAATCCCTAGATAATCTATTCCCCTAAACGTCTCAATATAGTATCATAGTATAATTAGTTTAATTAACTTAGTATTAGTATATTTAATTATAAAAACTACAATTTATATCACCTAGATAAAGTTAGGTTATAATAATTACGGTACTCAACGATAATCTCAACCAATCCCTGTAGATACAATAACCCTTACTCTTCCCACTCTACTAAAACTTGACCCGTACATTTGCGGTGACATTGTAGTCTGGAATTACTATCTAATTTATCTAAGAAAAGTCTTGTACATGGCTTAACTACATTGTAATATGTGAAAGATAAAGTATCTGATGCATGTCAATTAGACAAGTAGTCTAGATCATCATTTAAGAAGAAGTTGCACACATCCATATCTAGACGTCTTGAAATGTTGCATCTTGATTTATTTGGTACGAATGCTATTGCTAGCTTAGGAGGTAAATTTTATGCATTTGTAATTGTGGATAATTATTCTAGATATACATGGGTGTTCTTCCTTATTCAAAAGATTAAAGTTGTTTCTATTTTTCCTAAGTTCTGTAAACGTGTTCAAAATAAGAAGAGGTGTAGCATTACTAATATCCATAGTGATAGAGGCAAATAGTTCAGAAATGATAAGGTAATTAGTTATTGCGATGAGCATGGGTATGCACACAACTTTTCTACACCGAGATCACCACAACAAAATGGTGTTGTGGAGAGGAAGAACAGAATGCTTCAAGAAATAGCCAGAACAATGCTAAATGAGAATCGTCTACCCAAATATCTCTAGGCCAAAGCAGTAAGCACAACTTGCCATGTGGTAAATAGAGTATCTATTTGAAGAGGTTTTAATAAAACCCCTTATGAAATTTGGAATGGTAAGATTTCAAATATATCTTATATTAAGTGTTTGGTTGCAAATGTTTTATATTGAATGATAAGGATACTTTGGATAAATTTGATGCTAAATCTGATTATGGAATTTTTTTTGGATATGTTACTAACAGTAAAACTTATAGAGTTTATAATAAATATACGTTAATAGTAGAAAAATCTATGTATGTTGAATTTGAGGAATCTGATCCACTTGTGTTGAGAAAAGTTTTGGATGAAGATGATGCAGGTACACAAAATAACCAAAACCAAGGAGATGATACGACAAGTGAGCCACAGAATGAAGAATCAAAAGGAGAGGAAACGACTTTTCCACGACCTATAAAAACAATGTCGAGGCACTCGGTAAAAGAAATTATCGGTAATTTTGAAAGAGGTGTAAGTACACATTCCTCTCTTGCTTTTCTATCTCAAATTGAGCCGAAGAATGTGAATGAGATATTAACTAATAAATCTTGGATCTCCGCGATACAAAAAGAATTAATTCAATTTGAACATAACAAAGTATGGTCTTTAGTTCCTAGACCAGATTTTCATCTTGTGATTGGTACAAAATGGGTTTTTCATAATAAAAATGATAAAACTGGTATGGTAATTAAAAATAAAGAACAATTAGTAGCACATGGCTATAATCAAGAAGAGGGAATTGATTATGATAAGAATGTTACTCGTATTTGCATGTTCACGAAATTTTAAATTTTATCAAATGGATGTAAATAGTGCATTCTTGAACGACTTCCTAACAGAAGAAGTTTATGTCGAACAACCACCGGTATTTGAGAGTGATAAACTTCCTGATCATGTTTTTAAACTTTGAAAAGTTTTGTATGGGCTCAAACAAGCTCTGAGAGCTTGGTATGAGAGACTTAGCCAATATTTAATCAAAAATGATTTTCGATGGGGTCTTAGTAATATTACACTATTTATCAAGCAAAATGATACTGACATCCTACTAATACAAATTTATGTTGATGATATTATTTCTGGTTCTACTAATGAGGATTTTTATCAAAAGATTGCCAAGATAATACTTAGGTTGCAAATCAAGCAAACCAAAGAAGGGATTTTCATTAATCAAGACAAGTACACTATAGAGTTGTTGAAAACGTATGGCTTAGATGGCACTAAAGAATAAAAAACTCTTATAGCAACAACTACGAAAATAGACAAAAACGATACAGGTAAAAACGTAAATGAGAAAATGTATCGAGGTGTGATTGGTAGCTTATTGTATCTTACTACTAATAAACCTGATATAATATTTAATGTTTACTTGTGTGCTAGATTTTAGACTTGTCCTAAAGAATTGCATTTAACTGCAGTTAAGTGAATCTTTCAATATTTGAAAGGAACAAGTGACATAGGATTATGGTATCTTGGGGGGAGTGACTTCAAGTTAACTAGTTACTCCGATGCTGATTTTGTTGGATAAAAAGTTGAGCGTAAAAGCACAAGCGGGTTATGTCACTTTTTAGGACATGCCTTGATTTCTTGGTCTAGCAAGAAATAAAACTCAATTTTCTTATCTACTACTGAGACTGAGTATATGGCGACTGGTAATAGTTGCGCTCAAATTCTATATATTAAGCAATAATTAAATAATTTTGGAATATGTATGGAGAAAGTCTCTATTTATTGTGATAATAAAAGTATTATATGCTTAAGTAAGAATCCGACACAGCACTCACGAACTAAACACATAGAGATTAGATATAATTTCATTCATGATCACATTCAAAAAAAAAGATGTTACTATTGAATATATTGATACCTCCAATCAACTTGCCGATATCTTTACCAAACCTCTAGCGGAAGATCAATTTGTGAAAATTATTGGAGATTTAGGTATTGCTAAGCATAATGATGTTTGCCTAGAGTAATGATTTAGGTCTCCGTCCCTACTTTTTGAGATGACAAAGGGGGAGAAATGGTTTGATATTTTAACGAGTTAGATAATGCTTAGGAATTTGTTTGCCTAAGCATTGCATTGATTAATGATAGATCAAAGTTGAATTGGTGATATTGAGCTTTATTGAATATCGTTATTATTATATTGATTTTTGGGTGTATGTTGAATATCCATTAAATTATATTTAAATTTAACTTTAGGATTATGATGATTATGCTTAAATGAGTTAAATATAGGTCCTCGGATTTAGGGGAGCATGGTTATATTTTTTTATTTTATTTTAAAGAAAACATCAAAGTTAATTGTCATCATAAAATAATAGGGAGATTGTTGATCCTTAGGTTTTGATGAAAATTAAGTGTTGATATGTTTTGTGAAACTTATGAGTTTGTTGAGTGTTTCAGAAAAAGAGTTCTATTTATTGATTGTATTGAAGATACCATAAAGAAACTATTAAGGGTGCAAAGATAGACAAAGTAAAGTTATGAAGAGTGCTGAAGACATTGAAGAAATTAGGTGAAAATGATACTCTTATACTCGAAATGCAACCCGAATTAGGATCACACACGACACTATTAAATAAGTTATG
Organism: Eucommia ulmoides; assembly: GCA_016647705.1. Classification (NCBI taxonomy): domain Eukaryota; kingdom Viridiplantae; phylum Streptophyta; class Magnoliopsida; order Garryales; family Eucommiaceae; genus Eucommia; species Eucommia ulmoides. The sequence continues at coordinate 35,589,706 of CM028334.1, read as the reverse complement.
TTTTTGTGTGTTGATATAATAGATTTTAGGATCCTAATTATTGATTAATTATGTACTCCTTATATGAAATTAGAAATGAAAATTGACCTAAGTGAAAATCATGATTAAATTATGGAAAGTTGAACTTTAGGGTCAAATCAGTTAACCGAGAAAAGCAATTGGTTAATTGAATAAAAATCGTTGATTTTGGAGTAGAAATTGGTAAAGAAATTTACCAACAGCATCAATCAGTTAACTGATCAAGAAGGATCGGTCAACCGTTTGAAATAGTGAGGTTTTCAGAACAAAAAGTATGGTTCCTGCAATGATTGGTCAACCGACCCTTGGAGATCAGTTAACCTATAGGCTTAAGGGTTTGAAAAGTAGAGTCTTTGAACCAATCAGTCAACTGACTGTGCTGGAGCTTAGTAGGGAAAACTCCCTAAACCAATTGGTCAACCAATCGAAGGGGGATCAGTCAACTGACTGGTGTATGGTGTCTTGGGTTTGGATTGGTTTCTATGTTGAATCAATCGGTTAACCGATGGCCAGGGATTGGTCAACTGACTGTTTCGGTTGAGATTTCGAGGAACTTGGTATTTCGGTAAAAAAATAAGTCGTTTTTTATGATTCTAAGGGAGAATTTCGGGGGATTTAAACCTAATGAAAATATGGTACATTTATTTGTATATCCCTATTGATTTAGTCCACATAATTTAAAATTCTCTCAGTTTAAATAGTTAAATATTTCCTATCTTTGCGATTGATAATTGAGAAATATTTTATGGACATATTTGTGAGTTTTGAAAGTTATTTTTCGGTGAATTTTACTAGAATTGAATGATTATGTTATATGGGATCTAAGAACGTATTTTAGAGACATATCTTTTGAAAATTAGCTTTTGGAGGGCTTGATATTAATTTATATATATAGACCTGCAAAAATTAGATGAGAGATATCAATAACTATCAATTCCTAGACTTTTCTAAGAGCTATCATTCTATTGATATTTTTCGAGAGAGATTTTGCACTAAAGTTCTTGATCTAAAGCGTTGATTGATTTGGCGTCACCAATTTGAGTTATCTTGAAATTCTCTTTTCATTTTTCGGTGTTTTCCTGGTGAGATCTTTTCAAATTATTATTCTATGTTTTCATTTCATATTGATTACTTGGATTTAAGATCGTTGGAAAATTATTTTCAAATAGAGCATAAAAATCTTTTTAAAATGATTTTGTGTGTTTAACTGATTACGTGATTTAATTTATGCTACCTACACTTGTCATTAATCATATATTAATTTTCCTCACATTGAATCTATCACATAGTAAATTTCGGGACACTAATTAAGTATAACTGTATTAAGGTGGTAGAAGCTCCTTGTCGGCGAAAACTAATATTTTTTTTTATATATGTTTGTGAGTTTGAGCGGATTAGACACGATTGGGTCGGTGTCTAGTCAGGGTAGCTAGGTTTCATTCTTTTCTAGTGAAAAAGATTGAGGTTTAATCCTTGTCCTAAGTTTAAAAATGTTAGGTTATTCTTTTCCTTGTAAAGAACTGGATTTTTATTCTTCCTTAAATTAAATTAATTTTGAGTGAATTTTAAAGGTTCAATTCTTACCTGGGAAAATGATACTTGTGAGAGTTGTGAGGTTGTGATTCTTCCTGTAATAGAATTAGATTAGTCTTTAGCCTTATAAAAAGATAAGGTTCTTCCTTACCCTGGTAAAAGATAAATTGTAAAAGTTGATTTTGAGCTTAGGAAAAGAATCATTGTAAGGGTTTGGTTCCTACTGTAAAAGGAATCTGGAGTTTAGAGGTTGCGAATCTCCATAAAGCTCATGGGACTGGATTAGGCAAGACTAACTTGTTGAACCAAGATATATCATAGTGTGCTGCATTATTTACTTTCTTTATATTTTGTTTGGGTGTGTACCTAAAATTAAACATTTATCCTCTGCGTAATGAAGATAATAATTGATTTACGAAAAATTGATTATTTGATAATTAAATGTTAAAATATTTATTTGCTTAAATTTTTTATAACTACCCAATTCACCCCCTTCTTCGGTAGCTCACTGGGCCAACAGATAGGATTGTCTTCTGTTTCAATTCTTATTGATTCCTGACTTATTTCTTTATCAAGATTGTACTTCTTAGGTAAGTGATATTCAATATTATATGGATTATAATTTGATGTGCTTGTGCACTTGAAAAGCAAATATGAAATCCGGTTTTCATTCATGTCTCATTTAATCTGAGGTCTTTCTTTAAGTCGAAACCCATGATGTGCAGGTGGTTATCTAGCATATTCGTAGCGACTGACAGTTTGGGTATTAACGGAGGATTTCCTTCTTGAATAAATGTAGAATTATCTATATTGAAGGCTTGAAAGAAGGCAACTTGCTCAACTTGTTCTACCAGAACTACGAAAGTGGTTGCGGTTCTGTAGATGACATGGTTGTATTCAACATGGATAGTTTTGATACTATCCTTAAATGTGAATTTCACCTTTTGATGCAATGATGAGGGGGCAGCTCCTACTAAGTGTATCTAGGGTTGACCCAAAAGGTTGTAAGTGACTTATATATCAAGCATATATAGGTCTATTTGGAAGGTTACCAATCCTATAGTTATTGGCAAGGTTATTTCTCCCATGGACTCTTACTTCTCACCGTTGGGGGCTCGAATAGTGGTAGAGGATGTTTTGATATGGCTTTCTTTAATACCCACTTTCTTGAGCATACGTTGAGGGCATATTTTTAGTGTTGATCAATTGTCCACGAGGGCTTGGGATATGATATAGTCTTTATACTGCACTACTATGTTTGGTGGCTTGATGTGCCCAGTCTCGTCGGTGGGTATCTTGTCATCAATAAAGGTGACAAGGTTTGTGCTGAGGATGTTTTCCATTATGTTAGCAAAGTGGTGTTACAATATCAAGCTTGGAACATGCGCTTCATTAAGCACTTTCAATAGTGTATTGCAGTGGGTTTTTGAAGCCATTAGCAAAGATAACATAGAGATTTAGGCGAGTGCTTTGCATAGTTGTTCCACAATTAGGTGCCCGGTGTTTTTTGTCTCTCTCAGGAATTCATTCACATCTTTCTCGGTAATAGAGTTTTTAGGAGCTCCCCTAGGTTCCTTGTTCGTTACCTTCAAGAGGTCTAGGGCGACGAAGACTCTTTTGCTCTGGGTGATTTCTTCTACTTCTCCCACTTAATGTTTTTCATTTTTTAGGACCTTGGTTTGGATGGTGGTGGAATAATTCCATGGCATCTCTTTCAGCGTTTTGGCTTCTTCTTGTTTCAAAGTTTCAAAAACTAGTACCTTCTCGAGCTCAATGGTTATTATTTGCCTAGAGGCTTACGGCTGTATAATGAAGACGAGGATTTCTAGACTCCAGGCTTTCTCGGGGTCCATTTGCATGAATTCATAGTCAACTACATTGATCCAGTAGTCATTTCCAATCTACACACTTGGCCTTCTGCCAATGGTGCTAAGTCATCTTTGGCTAGTAGACTTTATCATGAGGCCCTTTTTTATCATCATATTTGGTTAATTGATATCGAGTGGTTAGAATTAAATATTTTGTTAGATGACTTCTTTGGTGGAAGCAATGATAGATTGCTCTAGTGTTCTTCTTTGGGTAGACAACATAAATTTACCAATTTGCCGAACATATCGGATACTTCTTTGACTTTATTATTTTGTACATCTATATTCTCCTATTTGAGGTTTATTTCTTCTCGATCCTAGGAGATCCCTAGCTATGAGGGGAGTGATAAATCTACCCAGTATTCTCTTGAGCAATTACTTGACTCTACCTATGTTGTGTTGGGTGGTTTTGGATTAGTCTTCCAAACTCCTTTAAGGTCATCATAGTAGTTTCCCCAATCTCGGTTGATTATATCGACAATCGGAACTGAGTCCTTATGCTTTGGTAATGGATTTTGCTGACAGTTAGGCTAGGTATTTTGTTGATTTTTTAGGAAGAATATGGCCTTGGCTTAGATCAAGTCCTCCATTCGGTGCCTCATGTTGTAACAATTGTCAATATGGTGACTAGGTGCTCCTAAGTGATGGCGCAGAACTAGTTAGGGTTGTAATTTGAACCTTGCGGGTTTTGTCATCTTGGTGGAACTGGTTCAAGCATTTTGTTTCTTAGGCACTACTTGAACATTCGAGAGAGTGGTACTGATAAAGGGGTGAAATGTCTTCTCTCTCTGGGAGGTAAGATAATACCTTGGCAGTTCTGAGTAGGATTGAAAGGGGTTGGGGGAGGTAGTGCTAGAGCTGTGTATAGTGCAACATATAGATACGGGGTATATGTTAGAGCTTAGAATGGAGGAAACCTGGGTAAACCCTAGTTTTGAGTAGGGAATTTTTGGTATTGGGAGGGATTTTGATGAGTATATTGTGGTCAGATGTTAGGCAGGTGTCTTTGGTTGTAAGCAATCATTGCCACTTCAGGTTCTTTCCTTTTGGGAGGAGTAGGCTTTTGGTTTCATTTTCAGATGGCTTTTAAATTCTACAAGTTTTGATTCATTCTTCTATATATTATCCTCGGAGTATTACATTAGAGAATCGCCCCCCAACATATTGAGGAGGGGGCTCATAGTACAAATGGGGCTAAGCTTGTATAAACATCTATACCATTTTGGACTCTTTCATTGGCGGAACTACTTGTGCGACCTTATCCCTCCAACGGATGGCATACTCTCAAAAATTTTCTCCACTTTTCTTGACTAGTGTTCGGAGCGAGATTTTATCGGGTCATATCTCGTGGTTAAAGCCATATTAGTTGCAAAATACATTGACAATGTCAATGAAGGTCATTAGCTTCTCTTGTTCTAAGGTTCCGTACCACTGAGCTCCTGGTCTGTCCAGAGACTATAGGAAAAGTCTGACAGCTAATGCCTTGTTGTGGATATAGGCTTCCATTTAATTCTTCTACCTATGAATATGCCAATTAGGACACCAATATCCTCCATACTTGGTAAGGTTCGACATTATGAATTTTTCGTGAAGCATTTACCTCGGAAAGGTACGACAGCCTTATGTATTTGGGGTCGATGCTAATTATCCTTTATTCACTTCTTTTTAGCTTATTCTCTATTTGTTAGAGCTTTTTAGTCAGTAGCAAAATCTTTTCGGATTGGTCCCTTACTTTTTTTTCAATACGCTTAGATACTTTAGCATTCAGGGTTACCGTTTTTTGGGGCATAGTACTCAGATTAGGATTTACAAGAGTGTCTTGTGGTCTAGATGTATGAATCAACGATTCTTACACTACTGGACTAGGTCATTAAGAACCAAATGGTTGTTGCGATACTATTGGCTAGACTTGTTCGGAGGCTTGAGCGGAAGCTATCGGATTCTGCTGAGATTTTCGAAACTACTGTAACAAGTCGGTTATGTTACTGACGACTCCTTTCAGCGAAACTATATATTCCTTGAGTTGAACTATCTCATTAGGGGTCTGTGGTCTCTCCTTGATGTCTTCCATAGGGACGTGTTGTTGAGTCTGAGCCCAAATGTGGACCAAAGAACGGGAGACAGGAGTCTTTCTACAAGGAGCGATTTCTCCTTTCATGTCAAAAAAAATGTGTTAGTATCATTTATTCGCAGAATGAATTTGAATTTAACTATGATATAGGGAAGACATAAGATCTTTATTCGCCCAAAACATTTATAAATTACAACCATATTAAATTTTGACATTACTTCCCCACAGGGGGAGTATTTTTAATTATAGACACAATGATACTTTTGGGCTAAATAACGATAATATCTTGATTCTCTTGTCATTTATCAAGTTTATACTAAATAACATCCTAAATCTATGCGCTAATGATATCTCTTAGCCCAAT